>JACJUY010015584.1:0-15312 GCA_014220935.1 Platorchestia sp. MABIK | reverse complement strand
GAGGCGTGCATGCTGGGGAGGAGGCCCACATGCTGGGGAGGAGGCATACATGCTGGGGAGGAGGCGTGCATGCTGGGGAGGAGGCATACATGCTGGGGAGGAGATATACATGCTGGGGAGGAGGTATACACGCTGGGGAGGAGTGGGGAGGAGCACCAGGCTGGCCCCAGCAGGTGTCCCGAATTAGAGCCCCACAAAGGCCAGGACCCAGCGCTGTCTACCTGTGTGACGAGGCCACAGCCCAACACAGCGACCCAACTGCAACAATCGCGTAATAAATGATGGAGCATCACGGCAATCATGGGCGACAGAGCACCAACCCGTAGTCAATGGCGCTGCTCAGCCACGCTCAATTTGAGAATAAACAGTCATGCTCGTAATGAGCAAAACCTGCCTCCTTCGAATCTTCATTCTAATTCTTCACGGATTGATGGGAAAATTTGTTATTTTTGGCAGGTGACATTGTAACTCTAATTTTAGGATTTGAATAGGTTCATTATAAGGAAGTTTGTCTTCTTGATGGCAGTACAGGCGGGCTAGTGAAATTTGGGAACTAGTTAATTTGGACGTCTTGAGTTTTCGCTTATAATCACCTACGCATTGTGAAGGACAATTAAAATTATTTATTTATTTGCGTTTTCATTTCGGACATTTCTCAAAACATTCCCGAAACGAGACTGGTAGGAAAAGTAACTTTGTCGTTCTTTCATTTTTGAAGGAAGCTATTTAAACCCAAATGCTTCGAAGTCCTAATGTCTGGATTTCACATGAAAAAACTGAAACAACGATCCATGAAATTACGCGTGCATCAGACAAGATCGTTATAACTCAACTTCTCGGTGAGCAATTCGAGTTTAAATGTTTAATCATTTTCAGTTAGAGCATTAAATAGGAAAAGACCTTGCATGCTCTGGGCACCGTTATGGTAGCAAATTGTACCTGGGATAATGTGTAGCGGAAATGTACTGAGAAACTCTCAGCAAGTGTTCAAAGATTTATTTGTAGAAAAACATACACATTCATTAATGTGCATAATTTTAAATTGAACATCCTTCATCACGATCAAATAATGTTTACGGATTGACTCTTAACTGTAAAATGTACTCCCTCAATCGTGAGAATAGCAGTTACATTGCTGGAAAACAATATTTTTCGAAAGAAAGCTACTGTAAACCATATATTTCACTCGAAAAATGAAGCAGTCTGTTGTTACTTGTAAGTATGACAGTCGGACACGTCTTAGAGTTGTGACTTCATTCATTGCTGCAGCCAACCGCTGCCTGATATCCATTATCAAAGTCATCATTGGGTTACTTCTTACCAATTATCGACACGGAAAGCAAAACTGCACATATCTCACGTTATTGTTACTATTTAACTGCCATAATATGCATGTCATTAAGTAAAAAGCATATCAGGAATAATATAAATTAACAAATAAAAATAAAAATTTACGCGACTAATCGAGAAAGTCAATGAACAAAAAGTATGATATTTAAACGTTGTCACAAAGTTATGGCGCGATGCTACAGCAATACTATGCCGATTTATTACAGCTCAGATATCATCATCATTACTGACCAGATATCATCATTGCTGCCCAGGTAACATCATTGATTGCCCAGGTAACATCATTAATGTCTAGGTAATATTATTACGGTCCAGACCTCACCATTACTATTCAGATAACATCATTACTAACCAAACATCATCATTGCTACCCATGTAATCTCATTACTGTTCAGGTAAAATCATTACTTTCTCAGGTAAGATTATTCCTGCCCAGGGGATATCAATGATGCCCAGATAATATAATTACTGTCCGGGTAACATCATTGATGCATTTGTAAGATCGTTCCTGACTAGGTAATATCATTACTGGCCAGGTAACATCACTACTGCCTAAGCATCATTTCCGCGAGTCGGCGCATAATTATCGAACGCTAACGCCTGAATGAGGAATTTCTTCAACAGAGACAATGAGGGCCAGTTTGTGACCGTGACATGCACTATAGGGCAATGTGAGGTGAGCTAGGTGATCACTGATGGGTGATCCGTGTGGGGAGGTGATCAATTTCAGGTGGGCAAAGTCATTAATGAGAGGTCGCCGCTCTCACGTGCACCTTTTGACACACCTGAGTGTGTTAAACACACTTGAGTGTGTCAAACACACTTGAGTGTGTCAAAAAAGGTGAAATTTTGACACACGGCCAAATCTCTCGGTGAAATCTTGTTATATCTGGGTGAATTCTATTTTACCACATGCTCAAGCAATTAGGTAAGTTAAATCACATAAGTGAGTTTAACATGGTAAAAATAACTTGTTTAATAAGAGGCAGTCATTGGATTTGTAAAGAGAATATAATTCTATGCTAAAATCTTAAAATATATGTTATTTATTTCTTTAAGTTTTTAGATATTGTCAGCCATTCCGTGTACTCTCAACCTTGCAAGAGACAACCCAGTCTAACTTTTCCACCGCCTGCAAGCATGTTTTTCGCCGCGCAAGTAATGAAATCGCTTGGGCAGCGAAAAACCTGAATGCTCCCGCGAAAAAGTTAAACAGGGAAAGAAACATTTTCGTAGAATAACGCTAACTTTCGCTAAGTGTGTCACGGTTGGCACACCTACGTGTGTCGAAATGACTCGTTACACTCAAAAGTGTGTCACAATGCCTAGATTAACATGATATATTAATGACACATTTTTGTGAGTCGGTTTTGTGACAAGTGGACGCCCAGAAAAGTATCGGTTATGTGACGAAAATTATTTATCAGTATAATCAGGCTGATCATTAATCGGGTGAACAGTAAACTAACGGGATTAATGTGGAGTGACCAGGTGACAGTTTCAGGAGATTAATGACCATTGACCACTCGTGTGCAGTGCTGTGCCGGGTGCAGTGCTGTGCCGGGTGCAGTGCTGTGCCGGGTGCAGTGCTGTGCCTGGTGCAGTGCTGTGCTAGGTCAGGGCTGTGCTGTGTGCTGTGCTGTGCCGGGATAATCACTCAAACACTCTGGATAATCATTTAAAATTGAATGCATTCATTAAAGCACCGTAGAAGTACCGTACAGTCACGTACCGCTAATTTTGAATCTTACTAGTCACTCTCATTGAATTTCGTATACATTATATTCATGATATTTACCTCATGTATTTTAGTTAACACTGAATATTTGTTATAAAATATGATAGGCAAGCAATTTCATAATATCAATTGATGCTCCCAGCTTAAATTTGAAGAAAAAGCAAGATGCGATCGTGTCTTATGGTCGTATCTTTTCTACACTTTTCGGGAGAATTTCATTTGATGAGAAGTAAGGCAGTGCTCATTATTTTGGGAATGTTTCTATCATTTCAGAAATTAAATTCCGCTGATAATTTTGAGGCGCCAAAACGAACTCGACTGACATATGAATATTTTTATTCGCATTAGCATCTGTGACAGACAATAGACGAATGTGTTTCAAATGTTTTTTTACTTTTTTTCCTGACTAAGTATTTAATTTTCACCCATCCTTAGTACAACTGTTCCAGAGTTGAAAAAGTTATACAGGCAGACAGGCATTGCATGAGGCGTCAGCTTGCGTTCCTGGAACGAAAATGAAATTTCCATACAAACGAAACAAGAATTAGTCCTGAAATTGCACATTTTCATTCCACAAATGTTCTTCTTCGGGAAAAAACACTTCAACCAGAAGTTCAGAAAAATAAAACAGAAACAAGTGAAATTCAAAGTCACAACTAGGTCACACTTGTCGCTGTTCAAGGCCACACATACGTAATTATGTTCATGACTTAAAAACATGTGGGAAATGTCGTGTTAAGTCGATTGAGAGGCATGACCTCTCGCATATACAGGACATCCTACAACTAAACATGAAACTAATAATGGCGTATGACTACGTTTTTGAAGAAAGAGCAAATCGGTCATTTTGATACCATTTTTAAAATAAGTCAGAGGAATACATAAAAATACTTTTATTCGGAACCTGATAGAATTTCTTTGTACGGCCATGTAATTCAAGAATTAAATTTGCATCCAGGAGTACTACAGCAGTTACATGGCAGGAGTACTACAGCAGTAATATGGCAGGAGTACTACAACAGTAATATGGCAGGAGTACTACAGCAGTAATATGGCAGGAGTACCACAGCAGTAATATGGCAGGAGTACTACAGCAGTAATATGGCAGGAGTACTACAGCAGTTACATGGCAGGAGTACTACAGCAGTAATATGGCAGGAGTACTACAGCAGTAATATGGCAGGAGTTCTACAGCAGTTACATGGCAGGAGTACTACAGCAGTAATATGGCAGGAGTACTACAGCAGTAATGTGGCAGGAGTACTACAGCAGTAATATGGCAGGAATACTACAGCAGTAATATGGCAGGAGTACTACAGCAGTAATATGGCATGAGTACTACAGCAGTAATACAGTTTTACCCTATTAGAACTGCCCCAGTGTTATAGGCCCCTATAGCAGCTGTATTACAGCAGTATTGCAATGGCGTAAAGACAGTGTAGCAACAGTGCAGGCGGTATTGCAACAGCGTGAGCAGCAGTATAGCAGCATGAGTAGCAATGGAGCAGTATTGCAGTAGCGCAGCAGCTGCATAGAGACAGTGTGGCAGCAGTGCAGGCAGTATTGCAAGCGTATCCAACAGCAGTGTAACAGCAGCTGCATAGAGACAGTGTAGCAGCAGTGCAGGCAGTATTGCAAGCGTGCCCAGCAGCAGGTCACTGTACTCAGCACTCACCACAGCACACTCACCACAGCACACTCACCACAGCACACTCACCACAGCACACTCACCACAGCACACTCACCACAGCACACTCACCACAGCACACTTACCACAGCACACCACACAAACTAATGAACGATCCGAGGGATATAAGCAAGCGGCGCAACCGATGGGTCCGTGATCACCGTCCAATTCAATAACAAGATCGAGCTCTTATGAGCAGGCTGCTTGTAAGCGACTCCGCTCAGCTACAGCTCGATCAAAAGCGTCTTTATTGCGAGCTGTGAGAGTCCGAGCTAACACTGCATTAGAGTCATCGATTTGATTCGCGCTCGCCTAATTTGATCTGGCAATAAAGAAATGAATTCGTGACTGGAAAGCTCGCTGGTGGAGGCCGTTTCGTACCTTTCCTCCACCAAAACCTTCATCGTCGCGGCCGTTTCTAATTCGAACCTTCTCCTTTTGGGAGGGATTAAGATCGGGTAATCTATAGATCGCTGTGTTATTTTAGAATCTCTTATTATTTTTCGCTTGATTATAAATTATGAGGCATTATGCCGCAGAATTTATTGCCTTGGGATTTGCACATGAAAGCGTTGAGGGCGGGATATATATAGCGACACAGACTCCTCACAATCACCTTTGATGCCGCGGCAAGAGCTGGACATTCGCACCGAGCGGGTCTCTCGTATAAGCTCTTTTTATGGTGCCATTTTATTGCTATTGGCAATTTAAGACTAGGCTTGTTCTCAGGACTTCTAAAAGCCATTATTGTCGCAGCGCCGAGCGGCAGCAGCAGGCATTATCTCCTCCACAGATCCTGGTCATGTCTGCGCGTTTGGACACAATCACAAACGTCGAGTTTGGTGGATCTTGGCCAATATCTTCTTGTTTGAGACATCACATGCTGAGTTTGGTGGATCTTGGACAATATCTCCTTGTTTGAGACATCACATGATGAGTTTGGTGGATCTTGGCCAATATCTTCTTGTTTGAGACATCACATGCTGAGTTTGGTGGAGCTTGGCCAATATCTCCTTGTTTGAGACATCACATGATGAGTTTGGTGGATCTTGGCCAATATCTTCTTGTTTGAGACATCACATGCTGAGTTTGGTGGATCTTGGCCAATATCTTCTTGTTTGAGACATCACATGCTGAGTTTGGTGGAACTTGGCCAACATCGTTAGTCATCACATGGCATTCGGTGGATTGTGGCTAATGTCGTTGAAGAGCTAATATGGTTTAGGATTGGAGCTAGAAATAATTGTGGCAAATTCGAGCCCAACAACGAGCAATGAATGATAGTTGCCTACTTATTTCATACTTGCGTACCATTGAATGTTTCAAAATGATCGCTTACGTTGAAAAAATTATAATATTTTAGCAATCATTATTGGTTTTCAGGTATAATTTTAATTATAAACGATTAAATCCAAGTGACACAATTGAATTAAAACTAACTTAAGCAATCCGTAATCCAAAGCAAAAATCAAGTGCTTTTATTCTCTGCAATTAAGGCGGGACGCGTAAATTTTACCCAAAATGACAACGTTTGGATTATGTTGTCTCAGAATCTCTGGGTCTGGCAGCGGTGACTCGCGTCGCATCGCGCACCTGCTCAGTGAACCTTTGACTGCACAGCCCTGTGTTGGGGCAGGTATGTTGAGGAGCATTAATGTTGCGGTAGGAATCTTGAGGAGCATTAATGTTGAAGAGCATTAATGTTTAGAAGCAAGAATGTTGAGGAGCATTGATGTTGAGGAGCATTAATGTTGAAGAGCATTAATGGTGAGGAGCATTAATATTGGGGCAGGTATATTGAGGAGCATTAATGTTGAGGAACATTATTGGTGAGGAGCAAGAATTTTGGGGAGCATTAATGTTGAAGAGCATTAATGTTGAAGAGCAAGAATGTTGAGGAGCATTAATGTTTAGGCAGGAATGTTGAGGAGCATTAATGTTGAGGAGCATTATTGGTGAGGAGCAAGAATGTTGAGGAACGTTAATGTTGAGGAGCAAGAATGTTGAGGAACATTGATGTTGAGGAGCTTTAATGTTTTGGAGCATTAATGTTGAGCATTAATGTTGTGGAGCATTAATGTTGAGGAGCATTAATGTTGAGGAGAATTAATGTTGAGGAGCATTAATGTTGAGCATTAATGTTGTGGAGCATTAATGTTGAGGAGCATTAATGTTGAGGAGCATTAATGTTGCGGAGCATTAATGTTGAGGAACATTCATGTTGAGGAGAATTAATGTTGAGGAGCATTAATGTTGAGGAGAATTAATGTTGAGGAGCATTAATGTTGAGCATTAATGTTGAGGAGCATTAATGTTGCGGAGCATTAATGTTGAGGAACATTCATGTTGAGAAGTGCTTTTATTGCCATTTTCATGCAATTGATTCCGAGTACAAAGTATGTCTAATGTAATAGATTCGTTTAGAGCATATTCTAGGTATTTTCCGTGTGTAGGATAGTGAAATTAACTGACAGAAATAAACTGTGACTGACATGTTTCATGATGGAACACCTTACTGCTTGAGGTACTTTGTAAACGCGTCATCCATTTTTCGTCGCATTTGGGCAAATATTAAATTACTATAGGAAAGCAAATTTTCTCTGATATCGGTAAACTGGACTGAATATAATTAGCGAAGAGCTGTTTCATTGAACGTTCAGTAGCTCTTTGCAACAAAACTTACACGCAGTGACGAGCGTTTCGTGGGAAGCATATATATACCATCACCACAACAACCGCTAAAATCTTGGGCTTCCACGCAGTGATGTTGCTGCCTAATTTCAAACGTTTACCCCATCATATACTGCAAGTTTGAAAATTTAAACAGTTTAAGCAATTTATTTACCACACGCGATACAGTAGTAGAGTGTTTCATAAGTCTAGTACAATGGTCACATTTGAGTATAGCTACCTGTGGGCCCGAGTAAGTTCAGAGACCTCTAGAGCAGCAATGACTCTCATACGGACATTACAAACGTAAACTTAGAAAAACGTACCCCAGTAGGTTCCCGAGTACAAAAGATTGAGGAGTATTAATGTTGACCAGTTCTTTTATTGCGATTCTTATGAATTTGATTCCGAGAACAAAAGATTGAGGAGTATTAATGTTGAACAGTTGTTTTATTGTGATTTTCATGAAATTGATTCAGAGTACACATGTATCTTTCGAAATGTAAGGTGTAGTGAGAGGAACTGCCCGAGACAAAGTCTGGAAAATAAGATGCTGGGGCAGAGTAACTGTAAAATGTATTCACTCAATCGTGAGAGTAGCAGCTACATTACTGGAATACAATATTTGTCGAAAAAAAGCTTCACCCGATATTCCACTTATTGACCACAGCACAAGATGCCTCATTAGCACCCATTCATTAGAATAGTGGTTCTTAACCTGGGCTCGATCGAACCCTAGGGGTTCGGCATGGTACAGTTGGTGCACTAATACAGTATATAGTTATTTACGTATGTTTTGAATTTGGAGAAAAACACACATGTTTATTTTTACAACTACGAATGTTTCAATGAAAGCATGGATGGAACTTGTGGGGTTCAGTGCCTCTAACAAGGTTAAGAACCACTGCAGTCTACTGGGTGTCCGCAAAAAATGTATCCACTCACCGATACATGTTGTATATATGATACCTGTTATACGGATAAATTAATTACACTGTTGTATGGTTCCGGTATCATACATACATACATCGGTCAGTGGAAACATTTTCTGTGGACACTTGGGACAGGGTGGGCCAGAAGCAACTGACCCTTTTAATTTACTGGCTGAGTAAATAAGATACCGAAAGAAACCCTAAAAATGTCATTCTTGCAAATAAAACAAGTTTCAGCTTCAGTTTTCCTCTTATTAGCAAATTAAAAGAGTCAGTTACTTCTGGCCCACCCTGTATAACTGATGGTGACGTACAGAGTACTGATTACTGAGCTTATGAGCGTGTGAGACGACCACTGCTTTAGGTTAAGAATCCCTGCATTAAAGTTACAAAGGGCGGCTGCGGTCGAGGGAGGGTGGATCGCTACCTTAGCAGCGTTGCAGTTCCCGAGAGCGATGACGCGCTGCCGAGACTTGTCCGGTGCTGCTATAGCGTGAGGTCTACCGCCTACCCAGGTGCAGTTTGGGATGTACTAATTAAATGTTTATTCCAAAATTAAATGTATGGAAATAAGTAATATCCTTTAGTCCCCTAACCTCACGCTATCTTACTAGCTAGAGGTAGATCTCATGCGGTGCTGCCATAGCGTGAGGTCTACCGCCATATATCGCTTCACAGGTGCAGTTTGAGATTTATGAATTAAGTGTTTATCGCTAAATATAGGTTAGGTTAGGTCACTAATGGACATTACTCATTTCCAAACATTTAATTTAGCGATAAACCCTTAATTTGTACATCTCAAACTGCACCTGGGTAGACGATATATGGCGGTAGACCTCACGCTATAGCAACACTGACTTGTTCTATTTTAGTTGGCGCCACTGAGTTGGCATCTCATATACTCATAAAATAAAGATCAAAGTGAATAAAAAAGATCAATGTGAATAGAATGGGCGTAGAATTGATTTATATTAGTGAGCTTCCTTCAAATTACTACGCGGAATATACAATCTAGGTTGAGTATGCACTATAGCATTCTTACATGTTTTTTTGGGTTTTCTCTTAATTTTGAGTATGTGAGGGGCGTGTCTCCAGGAGTAAAATCTAAATTTTTTGCCCGTGTACATTAATGAAGAAGTAAATAACGAACTGAATATCCAAATCAAATGAGATCATGCAAATGAGATCATATCCAAATCAGATCATGCAAAGCCAACTCAATAACTCTCTTCAAAGATAACGTTTACTTCCTTCAAAAATATCAGTTTGCTTATATTAGTTTATAAAATATTCTCATCACCGAAACACATCTTGCAGCTTAGCATAATGCGACCCATGCAGGATAATACAAAATACATAATAGCCACTTCATCGTACAGTTAAACCTAACAATTCTGCCACTTCTGTTCTGTTTTCTCTCCCCGAGAAAAATCAACCACACTCAACAATTCGTCGACTTTGAACTATGACAAAAATTATGACGCTCTTATTCGTTAGTCGAATGAAATCAGAGCAGAGTCATTGTTCTGAGAATTTGCATTTCAAATTTTGTTTCGATTGCACAAAAACATTTGGAGTTTTTAGATATTGGCAACTTCTGGTACAGGGATACATATTACACGATAACTAACGATCATGTAATATCATGAAATGCTCTGAACACAACAAACTTTGTCACATGGCTAATTCAAATCTATCTCACCTAATGCTTGATAAATGAATTAAATGTTAAACGAAGTGATTACGGGAAAATTATAATTTAAAGCAGTTACCTGTTAAATTCCGTCCTAAGAAAACATAGACACGTCACAGAAAATGGGGTACCGGATGAAAACGTAAGTCGCGCCAAATTCTACGGGGATCTCGTGCAAAGTTTGAAGGAATAATTTTCTTCGGCGTTGGTGCTTACAGCAGCTCAAACTGCACTAATTTTGAATTCGAGTTGCGTCATTAAGGGTATTTTTTACTATGCGAGGTCTAACTTGCTGATTGTAATACCTTGACTGAATGTAAATATTTGTAGGATCTTGCTATTGAAAAATATTTTTCGAACAGCAAATGTATTTCACGCCATTTTATGCTTGTACCGCCAACAAACCGGCAAATTATCACGAAGTTGACGCTACGGGTACATAAAATAAACGTGTTCTTTGAACCAGTAGCACGTGATAGAGGAGAGAGGAGTACTTGCCAAATTGTTCCAAAAATTACCGATGGAGTTCTCGGGTTATTAGATTACTAGTGTACACGGTCAGTCAAAGTGACGGGATTCCATATTTTCCTGAATAAATTTTACAGATGTGGATGACCAACAAATATATCCATCCCAACAGTACCCGCCATTAAAATATTCTTGTACTTGTGCACTGGTGAAACTCGTATCACAGATACGGTCATTGAGCGTCCTATAAATCAAAGAAGGTGCTTCTAAAGAAGCGGACACCAAAAAAATATATAAACACACCAAGGGTAGTAATAGGTAGAAGATTAAAAAATTAGGAGTGTGATAAAATTAAATTAAAGCCACCAATAATTGGCTCGCTAAAAAACTACCTATGCACTTTTAGGTGTGTGGGGAAAAGGATATTTTTTTACTGAATACTTAGTGTTCTTCTAGATAGGAAAATATGTTTAAATATGCTGATTTTGTTTATTTTTCTAATGCACTCGTAATATTCATATTTATTTGGAAAATATAAATATACATTTTTTCTTTTAGTCTATTTCATTTTTATATACCTGTCACGTACAGGGTGGCTCGTAACCTTTATAAAAACTGACAGCAAGAAGACCATGAAACAGGATTTGAGGATTTAACATATGTGTATGTTAAGGAACGAATATTATATCTTTTTCATGACCACCATAATCGATCAACTAAGCATGTGCTCTTTTCATGCTACTGTTCATTACTTTCCCTCAGACTTATGAAATTGTAAAAATACACAATTTCTAGATAGATGTTACGTTTTAAAACTTGATTAGTATCAAATTAACTAATGAATTCCATGAAATGATTTTCATGCCTTATCGAAAATTTTGCCATAACGTAAATTTTGACGAGTCAGGTAGTCCAGGGATGAAAATGACCATCTTGAATTCATTAACAGGGGACCCGTTAAAAATGTAATCCTCTGATTTATAAATGTCAATAGCATCATGTTTCTCAGATAAACAGATGTTTATTAAGCAGCATTGTGGAAGAATAATAGCTAAAGAAATAAATATTATTTTACAGTACGGTATCATAGATACCTAAAAAGGGAGGATTTTTAAACCTGGATTTCTTTAATGAATAATTCTACAACATGGATGAATTTAAAACACTAAGCATTTATGGAATCTTGGGAAATACTGGTTTTATTCTGATTCCTTTTCGAACACAAAATTCTTAAAGAATATTGAATCTTCTGAGTATTCTGCTTTAGTATTTTCTGAGAAAATTAACCACAAGATTTGGGCCGTGATGGATGGTCTGCTGGGTCCCCTGACACCCATGTATTTCACATGTATTTTTTTCTCTGGGGATATTTAAAAGTACGAGCTTAACGTCAAAAGCCTACAAATACACACTAACTCCATGCATCCATTGAGGCAGAAATCCAGTAAATTGGTCCAGATCTCACCAGCCTGAATGATGTTTTTTAATTTTATTTTAACGGAGGTTGTCTTCGCTCAGGCTGCTGCTCTTGAAGGAAATTGTTGTCGAAAAGAGTCAAAATATAACTAGTATTTCCAATTAAATGATTTGTTTCTAAAATCAATCTGATATTGTGGGAGCTATTAAAGATTCTTTTAGGATCTCTGTTTAAAAATCACCGAGTGTTATTCAAATGTAATATATAATTTTCGTTTGTTGAGTTTCAGCCCTTACCCTCTCCCCTCACACTCTCCCCTCACCCTCTCTTTTATTCAGGGGAACAGATAATTTCAACTCTTTAATTTCACCATACTAACCTAACTAAATAATTGACGAGGGCTATAGAATATTTTTTTACTCTGTCATATTGGATAAGACCTTATCGCTAATGTCCATTTATAATACTAATTACCCCATGACTTTCACCAGGTAGTACATACATTTAGCTTAATTTTTAACGTAGAAATTAGTTATTAATCATGATTGTTTAAATAGTAGAATAAGACAATATCCATCAAAACATTTCTGTGAAAAATTTGCTGAAGAGAAAATGAAGACATGCTTCGTAAAATGATTATTTGGAAGAGATTGTATAGGCAATACAGTGGTATTAGTGTCATAAGATTGACCTAGAATAGCGGTATCATATCTCTCTGTAATAGTGAAAAACTGAAATTATTTCGAATATAGATAAGAAAGTGAGATGAATTGACCTCCTCTTATCTCTAAAAGCAGGGAGTCGAATTTCTTCCTACCTTATTACTGAAAGTAGCTAGAGTACGAATGATGACAAGCTAGCAAGCAAGCGAGATCGAGCAAGCTAGCAAATAAAACAATTTGTTAGATTTTCATAAGAGTGTAAATATGAACGAGTCAAATATTTCTCTAAAATGAATCGTACATCTACACGTGCATCAATCTTGATCAGTAAATGTGTCTTGAGTTAGGTTTGTGAAACGAATCATTATATTGGAACATAAATCATTATTTAATAAATAGATGAGTGCAGATATTTAATTTTGTATCCACATACTTTTTTTACACATAAGCATTCAGATATGTTTCTTTAAAAGAGGAAAATAAATTCCTTAATTTGTTTAATTTTTTGACACATCGTAAGCGCAAAACAAACGCACGAACAGTCCACATATCTACGAAGCGAATTATTTTTACAAAAGCTTGACCAAAATAAATAAGTACCATTACTATGAAAAGCAGCACAAAATTTTGACCATACAACTTTGTAGGTGCAGCTTCTCATAGTACAAAAATTACAAAGAAAATGTACCATAATAAAAATGATTTTATAACTTACGTTAAAGTCGCGTTATTTTAGTCGTCATTTCATTCTATTTTTCACGCTTTTACATCTATCGCAGCTACTATGTGCGGTTATGTGGTACATGTTGTTGCATGGAGCCAGCAGTGCGGGTGTGTATGTTGTGTTGTGTGTGTGTTGTGTGTATGGTGGGCGTGTTGTGTGTATGTGTTGTGTGTATGTGTGTGCGTGTTGTGTGTATGTGTTGTGTGTATGTGTGTGCGTGTTGTGTGTATGTGTTGTGTGTATGTGTGCGCGTGTTGTGTGTGTGCTGTGTGCATGGTGTGAGTAAGTATGTGTGTTTTGTGTGTGTATGTGTATGTGTGTGTTGTGTGTGTGTTGTGTGTATGGTGTGAGTCAGTATGTGTGCGTTGTGTGTGTATGTGTGTGTTGAGTGTGTTGTGTATGTGGTGTGTGTGTTATGTGTGCGTGAGCAAGACTTAGAGTTGCTCATCACAACACAGCAACAAGTGAACATCTCCACATGCAACATTCAACCAAGTATCTCTCCCCGCAGTCGTACGATAACATCCAAAAACTGACGAACTGCTCAAGCAGCAGACGCAATCATCCAGATAGCATCCTCATCCACGGCACCCGTTGAAGTCCCTTGGGGACATCCATAATATTTAAATATTTTCCTTAAAAAATTTTATTCCCTCAAGCACTGGTATTCAACACCGAAAAAAGAAACACACCCACAGAATTTTGTCATTTTCAACTCATGGTTCTGTCCTGCAGTGTTCTGATCACAGGAAATGAAAAGTTTATGAGAACTCATCAACAAACGGAACGAAGAAAAAAATACTCTACGGAACTCGATATCCGTGTTCGAAGGATCTACAGTAGTTTTAACAGTTCACTCTTCATTTCCTGAAATCATGACTGAAAATTGGCCCTCGAAATGACAGAGTTGGTCATAAATATTGTAATAATAATTAATGATTATGAGTTGGTCATAAATTTTATTTGTAATTTCTACTATTAATGGCTGAAGAGCAGTGCAGTGTTTCATGCAAAACTTGTAGCATTCGAAAGAAGGCAAGGAAAAATTTTCGACTCCGGTGTCCAGTAGATTTGGTGCCCCCCGCAAAATTTCTCTACGAATTAATAGCCAATGAAAATAAAAAAGCCATTAGACGAGACACCAAAATAAGTACTGGGTTGCGAAATTTTAAGGTTTATCAAGTATTCACGTTCTGCTGAAGTTATTTGTAAGTCACTTCTCATTACCGCGTAATAATTATCGGCAGCATTTTTACCGTACGGTCAAAACGGTTGTTTTTCGCAGTTTGCACATGAGTTGCTTACACCGATGCATGCAAGTTTTATAACATCAGTAAATTACAATTTACGTGTAAAAATTTGAGATCGATTGGACACAAGTAACATACTTTGATAAAAACAGGTGTCTCCTAAAATTAATAAATTAATTTATGCAAATTTTGATCGTAATTTCTCCTATGTTATTACAATGGGAATCTCACTGAACACATTAAATTGGTCGGTCCGTCTCTCTGTGAAGCTTATAAGGATGCTTAAAACCGTATCTGTGATACGAGTTTCACCAGTGCACAGGTACAAGAATATTTTATTCGCGGGTACTATTAAGATGGATATATTTGTTTGTCATCCACATTTTAGGACTTATTTAAGGAAACAACCCAATCCCGTCATTTTTGACGGGTCGTGCACACTAGTACACACAAAATCACACAAACGAGTGACTGTCAGCCATGGATGCTTGATTCGAAATTCATAGAGATGTGAAGATAGGATGAATAGGATTGCATGAACGGTTTCCCGTATTGCACAAGCCCGTTATAGGGTTAGGACTGGACGACTATTCCCCGTTTTACCGGAGTGAAGCGGCCCGGTCGGTAGCCTGGCTACGGCCCAGCGTGGGCGCACTGATCTCGCGAAGAATTTCCTCGAATAAATAAAGGGATTTAAACAGCGGGTGCCCGCTGCCTCGCC
>JACJUY010015583.1:3203-15313 GCA_014220935.1 Platorchestia sp. MABIK | reverse complement strand
AGCAGACAAACAAAGCTGCAGCAGACAAACAAAGCTGCAGCAGACAAACAAAGCTGCAGCAGACAAACAAAGCTGCAGCAGACAACAAGTTTAAGCCACTTGCTTCACCCAAGGTAACAGCGACAGCTGCACGCACGTCTTCCCCGCTTTATACAGCTGCAAAACTCTGATTTTCTTGTTGGTGTCCGTGATTGCTTGCTTGTTTTGTAGTCACCGTCCACGCTTTGCTTTAAGTGATAACAAGTCACAATTCAAAATTCTGGTCAGAATTAAAAATTCTGGTCAATTCTGGTCAAAATTCTTGAAATTTCTTTTAAAATGCCCACTCGATGTAAAGTGGATGCGATATGCGAGGAATATTAAGATTAATCTTTTAAATGCTTACTCGTTCTCAAGTGGATACGATATGCTACGCACAGCACGAACAATCTTTCAAAACAGCCTAACAACGTTAAGTAGATACGATTATATTATTAGTTAGTTTAAGCCTCCCTATCCGCAACAAATGCGATCCAAAGAGAGGAAGAAGGAAGGCACCATTTAGTGTGGAGTTTGGGAAAAGCGGAATCTACGCAGAAAGGGCACAGAAACAGTAAGTTGAGAAAAAAGACTATGAAACAAGATCAAAGTTGAAGAAGAAAGTAGTAGGTGCTGAAAAACAGGACAGCAGTGAATCGAAAAAATGTGATCCTTAACATAACAAAATAGATTTTATTGCAACAAAAAGAAGGCCTACCTAACTTTCAGCTCAGGCCCTCAGTGGAGACAAAACCGGATCTCGTTGGAAGGATCTCGTTGGTTGCAGAAGGTCCACAAATGATATAATAATATTGTGCCCGGAAATCGCCTCTGTGCAGGTGCAGAACACGTTGCAATATTAAATGCGTAACTAAGTACATATAATCAAACGGGTTTCGCGTAATTAATTGCGTAACTAAGTTAATTGCGTAACTAAGTTAGTTGCGTAACTAAGTTCATGTAATCAAACAGGTTTCCCTCACCTACGACTCAGGAGGCTCCCTCCTTCATGGTTAGACGTTTTGTTGAGACTACAGTATATATAAAAAAGTACATATACAAAATAAATACCATTTTAACTTTAATTCAAAAAAGCTCAAGTTCAATTTAAAAAAGCTCAGAATTGAGTAGATGCCTCAGAAATAATCTTTGGATCTAAACTTTTTCATGGAAAATTCATTCTATTTCTCCAATCAAAGATTGCAACATCAGTTTTTCGAACACCTTGTATTCAAGAGAGACATCCAATTTTGCATAATCTATGCTACATTAAAAACCGCGTCCGTTCGTCTAACTTAAAAAATCATGAAATCATTTTAAAAAATCATGATATCATTTTTAAAAAATCATGAAATCATGTCATAAGATTAAATCAGGTCCGCCATCACCCAATATGTCGAAAAAAATGAACGCGTGGATTTTTCTATTCACGAGAAGTGATTCTTTGGGGTTTTGACATCTACTTCCGAAATTTAATATCTACTATTATAGTTTTACCCAATGTTTGCGAACATCTTGTATATCTACCATGCCTATTCGCCACTCGGCATTGAGCCGCTGGTTCAAATCGTGAGACATTATTAGGTTTGAGCAAATCTTCTGTTTAATCTAAACCATTATTTGGTTTGAGCATATCGTCTGTTTAATCTAAACCATTATTTGGTTTGAGCATATCGTCTGTTTAATCTAAACCATTATTTGGTTTGAGCAAATCTTCTGTTTAATCTAAACCATTATTTGGTTTGAGCATATCTTCTGTTTAATCTAAACCATTATTTGGTTTGAGCATATCTTCTGTTTAATCTAAACCATTATTTGGTTTGAGCATATCGTCTGTTTAATCTAAGCCAAGAAGTTTCTTAACGAGACTCGGTGTGTACCGTCATCGCACTATCTCCATCATTATCGCTTGTTCCATGTCATTAAAGACTTGCTAATGAACGCTGCATAATATTTGTTTGTGTGTCACCGTTCAGACTCCTCTCCTAACGCGTTGACTCCGATTGTGCGGCTGCTACGGCCAGGTTGGTTAGGCTAGAAGAAGTCGTTTTGAAAAACCTGCTTTTCTGCTTTAATACATTTTTAATCTTTTTGAAAAGTGTAAATAATACACTTGAACCATAATGTGTTACCTTTTACTCTAAAACTTATTTCGGAAAAGGTAGCAAAATAATTGAAATGTTATTTGCATATTCTGGTTCGTAAATGAGCAATTTACCCAGTGGTACCCATGTGTACCACTTCGGAGTCAACGTGTTAATAGCAAAATAAGACATCTATAAGGAAGACGCAAAAATTTTAAACACATGACACCTTTTTATCTTCAACGTGTCCCCATGAAAATGAAGATATGGTATCTAATACAGCTTGTAACTTTAAATTCCTTTCCTTAAAACATTTGAAGAACTTTTCTATGGGGTTAAAATCCGGGCTTTAAGCGGGCCAATCCGTTACATTGTTCTCTGTCTCCTACAAGGTCATGATCATTTTCGACCTTATCGTCCTGCATGACTAAGTTAGTTTGAGCTTCTCTAGCCACAGCAAAGGTGTTCCCAAAAGAGGGAGGAAGGCACCGTGTTGGAGTTGGAATCAATGGAACGTGGAAGCTATGCACAAAGTGTATTGACTACATCTTGCGCACAA
Organism: Platorchestia sp. MABIK; assembly: GCA_014220935.1. Lineage (NCBI taxonomy): Eukaryota > Metazoa > Arthropoda > Malacostraca > Amphipoda > Talitridae > Platorchestia > Platorchestia sp. MABIK. Next base: position 12,652 of record JACJUY010015583.1, on the reverse strand, counting down.
AAGCAAGAATCGAACACGTCCATGAAATTAAAAAAGCAATAGGTGCAGAAAAACAGGACAGCAGTGAACCGAAAAAAGATGGTCCTTAACAAAACAAACAAATGTTATTTATTTAAAAATAGGCCTACTTAACTCTCAGCTCGGGACCCCGCACGTACTCTCTGGGAACGCTTCTTCCATGTATAATAGCGTATAATGCGCGCTAATCCCATGCATAATAGCGTATAATGCGCGCTAATTCCATGTATAATATAGTTGTACCCTCTTGAGGCGTCATTTATTGGAAACTTAATATGCTTAATAAGTAATCTAGGTAGCCATAACAGTGCCATCAACTACCGGTCTATTTTCAACGCAAAACTATAACAAATATCTTGGCATTGAACACCCTCAATGTTTTGCAAGATACTTGAATGTTAGAAGCAAACTCCGTAGATTTTCTGAGTTGCAACAAAATTTGGGAAACCCCATATTTATTTTCTCATTTCATACAGAACCAAGACAACTAGATGTGTGTGCAATTTAAGTACTGAACAATATAATCCTCTAGTGTAATCTTACCTAATAATGCCCTTGGTATATATATTTATTTATACATCAGTATGGTGTCCGATGCTTGCGTGTGTCTGTGACGCTCACGAGGACGCTCAGTGACCGTATCTGTGATACGAGTTTCACCAGTGCACAAGTACAAGAATATTTTAATGGCGGGTACTGTTGGGATGGATGTATTTGTTGGGCATCCACGTCTGCAGGATTTTTTGAGGGGAATATCGCATCTTTGAAAAATATTGGTTGCTTGATGTGTCCATCGCTACCGCCATCCTGTAAACTGAGTGGCTATTTTCTGGGCTATTTCTTTTCCTCTAGCTATTTTATCAGAAATTAACAATTTCTTAAAAACTATCTATTTGTTTTTCTGTGAAGTAAGAATGTAGATAAAACATGAAACAAAAAAAACACATTTCCCTCAGAAAAATAATGGAGAAGTTCTGCGCGTAACAAAAATTTTGTCGAGTGGAAAAGTACGCGTGTGGAATACATGCTTATTCGCGACCACTAGGCAATGCAAAAATGAAATGGTCGATGTGGTCACAAGTGAAATGGTCGATGTAGTCATCACAAGTGAAATGGTCGATGTAGTCACCACAAGTGAAATGGTCGATGTAGTCACCACAAGTGAAATGGTCGATGTAGTCACCACAAGTGAAATGGTCGACGTAGTCACCACAAGTGAAGTGGTTGATGTAGTCACCACAAGTGAAGTGGTTGATGTAGTCACCACAAGTGAAATGGTCGACGTAGTCACCACAAGTGAAGTGGTTGATGTAGTCACCACAAGTGAAGTGGTTGATGTAGTCACCACAAGTAAGTAGTCGATGTAGTCACCACAAGTGAAGTGGTCGATGTAGTCACCACAAGTGAAATGGTCGATGTAGTCACCACAAGTGAAATGGTCGATGTAGTCATCACAAGTGAAATGGTCGATGTAGTCATCACAAGTCAAATGGTCGATGTAGTCATCACAAGTCAAATGGTCGATGTAGTCATCACAGTGCCACCAACTATCGTCCTAGTTTCCACCGCAAAACTATAACAAACAAATAAATGCACATTAGAGTTTCGAAAGATACTTGAATGTTGGAAGTAAAATCCGTAGATTTTCTTGACAAGCACAAAATTTGCGCATGTTCAATTGCACGTTTTTTCTTGTTTTCTATGTACCCAGGTACGTACCACTAACAAGTACGCACGTCCGTACCAGCGGAAAATACGGAGGTAAGAAGAAGCTTTTTCAAGAACGTTTAAAATTTTAACCATAATCAACGGAGGATGAAAAGACACATATTGCTAAAGATTTGGGTAGCACTGAGCAAGATCATCGAACACAATAAACCTATACGTGCCCCCACCAATCTGAAGCATCCGAGACACGTAACCTGATACGTGTACCAGGTATCTCGTATACACTATCAACATGAGTATTAGATACATTCAGTATCTGTTTGCAAGAGACACAGAAGTACTAGGTATCCTCGTGCGCAAGATACACATACGTACTAAGGATTCTTATATCTAATGTACACAAATGCACCAGTTATCTATGTATCCAAGATCCACATGCGAACCAGATATCCGTATCCAAGATACACATGTGTACTATGCATCTTTGTATCTAAAATGCACATGTGTACCACGTTTCTTCATATCCAAAATACACAAATACACCAGGTATCTTTGTATCCAAGATACACAAATACACCTAATATCTTTGTCTCCAAGATACACAAATACACCAGGTATCTTTGTCTCCAAGATACACAAATACACCAGGTATCTTTGTATCTGAGATACACAACTACACCAGGTATCTTTGTCTCCAAGATACACAAATACACCAGGTATCTTTGTATCTGAGATACACAACTACACCAGGTATCTTTGTATCCAAGATACACAACTACACCAGGTATCTTTGTATTCAAGATACACAAATACACCAAGTATCTTTGTATCCAAGATACACGTGTACACCACGTTTCTTTGTAACCAAGACACACAAATACACCAGGTATCTTTGTACCCAAGACACACAAATACACCAGGTCTCTCTGTATCCAAGATACACAAGAGTACCAGCGTGGCTAAAATACACACAATATAAGCACTTACCTGCATCAGTGTGCCGTCAACATCAACAATTTACAGTTACCGACGAAATCTCTCGCAGTCTCACTCAAAATTGATCCTAAAAATACTCTTGCTCATCTTTAAATTCCCCCATGATTTTACCAAGAAAATACGAATGACATCAAAACTCAACATCAAAAGGAATGGCGTTAACTTAAAGAACATACCGAAAACATTGTTCACAAGCTATGCTGTTATTAAAGCAGCTGAAAATATAGGACACCAAAACAAGTGGTGGTCCCATGCCATCTTTCACGGCCTTCAAACGCGAGTAATTTCGTCCATGTACGAGTCGCAAAATGAGCTTGTGATATTCATAAGATGAAACCTATTTTTTCGAACATTGCGATTTTCATGAACCATATTTCAAGGAATTTCTGGATATGCTTTATCATGAATTTCTTAACACAGTATTAAGACATCCAAATACCAGATCTCTTGAAAATACAGAAAACGTAAATCAGAAATTACTGAAAATATTGAACAGAAATTACTAACAAAAGGTCAGACAAATGTGGGTGAGAGCACGAATAATTTCGATGCCAAATTATCATATACATTATAACATTAATAATACTGTTCAAAATAATAAATTAATACATAATTATATTGACTTGATACAGGGTGTGCAGTGGCACACACGAACACACAAAAGCACACAAAAAATTAATAACGTTAACAACAATGATAATAATAATTTACTACTTCTTAATAATTATTTCGATTTGGTACAGGGAAATCAGTGCCCAGGCATACCAATGCACACACGCGAACGCACACAAGCACACGAGAGCACACACACACAACACACGCAAGCTCACACACACACAACACACACGCGAACACACACCCACCTGTACCAACACACGCCGGTGCCGATGATGAAGCAAACCGCAGCGGCCGTGCAGCCGGCCACCATCGCTGTCAAATGAAAAAAACAATTTATGCGTAATAATACAGTCTAATTAATAACTATAAAATATATTATAACCTGATTATACAGAAAATCTAATTATTAATTAATTGATCGATTTTCAAACTGCAAATTAATGCTAATAAAAACACTCGCCGTTTTGTGAAAATTATCCGATATGCATTTTTTTTTACTGTACATTGGAAATTTTCAGGAGAAAGGACTAAGAAGACAGGCTTAACTCGACCACACACTTCCCTGTTACAAGTGTTGGCAGACGGGTTAGATCAGATTATTAGTTAGTTCGAGCCTCCCAATCCGCCACAACAAAGGCGATCCACAGAGAGAAAGGAGGAAGGTGTTTTTAGTATGGAGTTATGGGAACGCGGAATCGATGCATTAGGGCATAGAAACAGTAAGTTGAGAAAGAAGATTATGAAACAAGATCAAAGTTGAAGAAGAAAGTAGTAGTTGCTGAAAAACAGGACAGCAGTGGACCAAAAAAGCTGGTTCTTATCGTAAGAAAAACTTTTCATTTCAACAAAAAGAAGGCCTACTGAACTTTCAGCTCGGGACCTCACATTTTCCTCCTGGGAGTTTAAATTCCTATAGACACAATGGTTGTATCCCTGGAGTGGTTGGGTTATAACTTATGCATATATGTCGATATTTTAAACTAGAATACATCTTAAAATGAAAATGAAAAACATCCTCAAAACATTATTTTTAATTCATGGACGCAAATAAATCAAATTTAAATATGTAACTTGCAAATTTAAATGCAAACAATACAATTTAAACAAATAAAAAAGTAAAGTCGTTTTAAATGAATGAATAAATTTCCTCCAAATAAATATAAATACGTGACTATTACGTAATGGAATAAATAGGCTGAAAAACAATAAGAGCGAATCACTTGAAACTATTTTTATATGAAACGACAAGCTTGCAATACAGTAGAAGTATTATCTTTGAGATCTTTACCTTAAATCACTTGTTTTACCAGATTTCAACCGTTACCAGCGTGATTGTATAGAAAGAAGTAAGCACCCTAGGTTGGATTTCCTACCTCCAGGTAGGAAAATCCAGGTAGGATTTTCAGCGTGACTGACCATTAAACTAGCTCTAGTTAAGTGTTCACTAATACCCAGCAACATTGTATCTCCAGAAAACACCTAGGCACACATATCTTTAAAATTTTCACGTATACTTCGTAGAATTATGGCATTCTTTCACCACAATACTAGGGAAATACAGGGTGGCGCATAAGTAACGCACCCTTTTGAAGGCAAATTTTATTACCGCAATATACACTGGGTATCTGTAGACAGGATACGACATGCAAACAAACTTCAAGAGTTCCTCTATCGTTTGCAATTAACCCTATCGTTATACCTTTCTTAGTTTATTTATTATTAATTTTTTAAAAGGGTGCGTCACTTTTGGGCCACCCTGTACTAGCGTGAAAAGTTCCGATAATGTTCGATGAACCAATCCTGTAATGAGGTCGTATCACAGATACGGTTATTAAGCTTAGTTCCAATGTGTGACAAATTAACGTCTTCCTGTCACACAGTATATTGACTTTAATATTGCCTCTATGTTAATCCTCGAGAGCGTCACAGAGAGATGGATCAACCAACCAAACAAGTAAGGAACCAACTGCGTATCATTATGCAGTGGATTCCCTCCTACTCTCAGAGAATCAAAGTATTTCTTCACCACACATTAAAAAGATATTCTCCCTACTCTCAGTGAATTAAGGTGCTCCTTCACAATATCAATAAGATCCTCAACAGCAAAGAAGTACCGCAAATTTGATAAAAACAGCAGGACTCCAAAGACAGTAGCGCTAGGCGGTAGAGTGATACCCTTCAACAACACTGCATTTACGAAACTAATTTCAGCTACAATTTTGAATTTTGTAAAAGTTTTGTGGTGTGTGAGATGCACGTTTTGGTTGAAAATTGCTTGTAAAATGCCAGTTTGCGATCAACATGTTCATTACAAGCACCATCTTCTCTTCATTTTGTTTGCATTCTGATTTGCCATCTGGCATCAGAAAATTGTAACTATAGTGAAGCGCACACTCGCGCGTACTTATAATAATCTACGCCCCATTTTGCTTTACTTTTTCGCTGTCGAGGGTCTTAAAACATTATCTCTCACTTTCACCTTATCAAAACATTTCTTCGCTAATACCAAAATATTCTCCAAATCCAAAATATAGTAATCTTCCACCGAATCAGAATATTTTCAGACACGCCACTCACCAGTAAAGTACACATCAGAGAAGCCTCCTTCATCTGAGGCACTCTGGACAACCGCCTGGGACGCGGAGGCCGAGTGCTGTGATTGGCCGAGGTGCTGGGGCAGGCCGGCCAATTGCGTGCCGCCAAGTGCCGCTTCAGAATGGTTCGCCTTAGTTACGCTCGAGGAAGGATCGTTCGGATTGTAGTCGTTCTTAGGATCTTCGGATGTTTGAGTTGTAGTTTTGCTGGTTGGGTCATACGAGGACGGTTGCTGGGCTTGTCGGTTGTGGGGTTGTTGTTGGTGGTTGAAGTGAACGAATTCTGGTTGCGATGTTGCTGCAAAATGAACAGGGTTTAGCCTATCTAAATAGATAGTAACTAAAAACAGTCATGATATTCCTCTAAAATCAAAATATGTAAGTATATGGAAGCAATCCTTCTAAAAATTACAAGTCTAAGTGTGTCTATGTAAGTATATGGGAGCAATTTTTTCAAAAAGCACATGTCTTCTAAGTATATGAAAGCAATCATTCAAAAACTAACATGTTTTTGCATTATGAAACAAACATTCCGAAATTAAAATATCTACCGGAATAGAAACAAAATCTACGAAAGTTTTGAGCACCCAAAAATACTGATTTTTTAGGACAACTCAGCTGAAACGAAATGAAGGTAAAAATGGACATAAATCAGTTTTTCATTTAATTTTTGCCTGTGGATCAAAGGCAGAACAGTAACACTACATTTTAAAGCATGCAGCTGTCAAACAGCGTGCAGATATCTAACGCACGTTCGCTAAAAAAAACTTCTCGCAGACTCACATAATAAAAGTGCCTGGTAATGATATAGGTAACAATGCATTGTCAGTCGGATACAGGGATTACGTTTGGTGAATATCACATCTATTACAAAAGAATCCAGTGCTAAATGGAACTCTGTTACAGGGAGGAAATTTGGTCGGAAGGTTTCGTCTGTTACAAAAGAATCCAGTGCTAAATGGAACCGAGGATCGCACAGTGCCTCGAGCAGTGACAAGAACCTACACAGTATCTTCTTTACCTACACAATTGACTTCCACATAGGCGCGGCCCACGTCTAACGCTAAGTCTGCATTGGAACCTCTCAAAAACAACAGAGCGAAGTTAAGCAGCGAATTACACCTGTAATGCCGTTCTAAAAGTGCTTAAGAGTCCACAAAACATTATTGATCTCAAAAAAACTAAACTACCAAAACTATCTGACGCCAAGCAACCCCTAAAACACCCTAAATACTAAAATAACCATGAAAAATACTGAAAACAGCCTAAACCCATAAAACCATAATTACAATTTTTGTCTTTCATGAGTTTTCACATGTTATTTGCATTCCTTGTGCGTTTTCATAAACGTAAACCCCAACTAACCGATACTTTATAATGAGAACTAATCCTTCATTCACTGGTGTATTTCCTGATGATTTACAAATGATGGTTAGTTCTTTGAATTTGTCCGTTTTTTACTATAAACCCTAATTAACGGTTACATTATTTTATGAACTAACACTTCTTCCGCTGGTGTTTTTCCTGGCGATTTACATGTGTTACTGAGTTCTTTAACACTTTGACTGCGCCGTGCGTCACCGGTGGCCACGGAAGAAATTTTCATAATGTTACTGACCAACCAGTAGTCACAAACTCAATTTTCACAAATACTTATTCAAAACTAGATGAAGGCACGATCCAGTTCATGTTTGCTAACTTCAACATTGCTTACTGTTATTAACTTTAAATTTCTGTTGAATGTTGAAATTCAGTTTTAACCATTGCAGTCAAAGAGTTCATGCGTTTTTACCATAAACCCTAATTAACGGATACTTGATTCTGAGAACTAACACTACATTCGCTTACGTTTTCTACATGATTTACAAGTGTTAGTGTGCTCTTTAAATTTGCGCGTGTTTCACCATAACCATTAATTACCGGTTCCCTAAAACTGAGAACTAACCTTTCATTCCACTCAGACCTTGGAAGCCAAGCGCATTCTTTTGACTGGGAACGCCGAGCATGCGTTCAGCGGCGTCCCTGTCTCCAGAGCGCAGAACGTCTCGCAAGCGCGTCATGAACGCCTCAGAACGTGGATCCATCAGATCGTATCCCGCCAGCCTGCTCGCCACCATATCAGAGAACGCAGAATCGTACTGGTCAGATAGATCACCAAGGAACTGGTCGTAGGCGTCGATTTGCGCCGCATCGGCGCCAATTTGTGGTGAATCGGCGCCGATCTGCGGTGAATCGGCTCCGGCGAACCGAAGATCCGAGATCGTGTTCTGCCCACCGCGAAGCTTCAGCCTGTCGGAACGTGACAGGTCTCCGTGGGACCCTGGATTAAAATCGGGATTTTGGCGCCGAAATTCAAGATTCTGAAGCCCAAAATCAGGATTTTGACGCCGATATTCGGTGTTCTGAAGCCCAAATTCGGGATTTTGACGCTGATATTCGGTGTTCTGGAGCCCGAATAGGTGATTCTGGCGCCCAAAGTTGGAATTTTGGCGTGAAAATTCGGGATTTGGGAGCCCAAAATCGGGATTCTGGTGCCCATAGGCTGGTCCTAGAGGCGCTTGAGACCGAATTTGGAGCGTGTTGGGCCGCACGGCGTCGAGGGGGCGGTCGAAGTACCGAGGGTCGCTCGGGCCCACGCCGAATTGGATTCCTTCAGCCTGCAGAATGAAAATACGTTAAATTCATTCACGTGAAAACGAAAAGTGAGATTAATTCAGCCTGCTATGTGAAAATTCATATTCCTTCAGCCTGCAATGTGAAAATTCATATTCCTTCAGCATGCAAGAAATGAGAAGTCAAATTTATTCAGCCTGTAATGTGAAAATGAGAAGTCAAATTTATTCTGCCTACAATGTGAAAATGAGAAGTCAAATTTATTCTGCCTACAATGTGAAAATGAGAAGTCAAATTTATTCTGCCTGTAATGTGAAAATGAGAAGTCAAACACACCTTCATACAGAAGAGTTAAGCTTACGAGTTCAAGATTGGTGGTACTCTAAGATACGGCTTCGTAGTTAAGGAAAACCCGCGATAGAATACACAGGTAGGGCAAAAAGCAACTGTTTGAATTCCCAGACGCGATGAAGCAGAATTTAGACCTTCATGCCAGGGAGGTTAACTAGAGTCTAAACATATGAATTAAAGCTTCCGAGTTAAGGAAAACATGGGATAGAATAGGTAGAATAACAAGCCGTTGTTTAAATGGCCTAGTTAAGGTAAACATGTGATACAACAGGCAGAACAAAAGCCGTAGTTTAAATTAGCTGCAGTTATACAGCAGTGCTCACTATTGGCCTGCTGCATCTCCTGCCAGGGTGTGTGTGTGCGCTGTAGCTCGCAGGTAGTTTTCTGCAGCTCTATATATCAAGCGATTAATATCTGTAACTAGAGCTATTGACGCAATGTACCGCTCTAAATCTACTTTAAATGCCTTTTATACTGCTTTGAACTATTGCCGCAATGTGCTTCTAAAATTCGACTTTAAACGTCTTTTTTGTACTGCTTATAATTATTGATGCAGAGTATTGCTCTAAATTGACCTTGAAGCCTTTTTTA
>JACJUY010015579.1:0-15318 GCA_014220935.1 Platorchestia sp. MABIK | reverse complement strand
CGGTATACTGTATACTGCGACCATTGCACCGGTATACTGTACATATACGGTGTCTATGGCAGCGAAGAAGAGAAGAAAAGAATGGGACGAATATGGAAGAAATGCCTGGAATACGTGCTGGAAAACAGGAGAAAAACAAATTAGGTACACGAGGAAATTATTTTAATTAATGATAAAGCTTATCGTGACAAAATAGGAGCGAAAAAACAGGAGATAGTGAATTAAAATACTCGTAGACTAAATTAACTCAATTTTAATGCAGTGATTCGTATGTATGAAGCGGAAAAATTCGAGTTTAATCCTTGTGATTTACCAAAATCGAAAGGAAACGAATATTCCTTTCATTGCAGTTGTGCTACGAACCTTAATTACGAGATTTAAATATTTATCACATTCATAGCACTGAATTTTATTTTTTATTGTGTTTTGTTACCTAACATACATTTACTATTATTATTTCTCTCCAGTACAACGGTTTTCTGAGAAATATATCCTGTATTACTAACCCTTTCTTTTCGCTGACCCTCTTTTGATTATTTCACTAGCCCTACACTGGCTAAAACTTCCTTTTGTGTATGATCCCTTTTCAAGTTGTCCCGTCCTATCTTCTTCTCCTATGTTGAAACAATTGGAAAAATTTACTTACCACAAGCAATACTTCATTGGGTTGTTTCTTAAGGTTTTAACAAGGACACAATTGAGTATATGTAGCTACTCGCGAACTCCAATAACTTCAGAGCTAATTTACCACAAGCAATATAAATCAGTAGATTGTTTCTAAAATTTATAGCAATGGAGACATTTAAGTATATGTAGCTACTTGCGAACTGGAATAAGGTAAGCAACTTCTAAGGCATCCTATCATCAACGCTATTTAAGGTGTACAATTATGCCTAACCTAATTCACTTAACCTCTTCACTTACCAGACAGATCAAAGAATGGGATCGCTCAAAATACGATGCCGATGCTTAGTATTACGTTAATAGTTAACATGGGCTAGAAAAGAACAGTAAATTCTAGAATAAACTTGAGATTTATGTCATTAATCAGTGTGAACTACGCTATCAAGGTGAATCATACAGTACAACACGTTTGACTCGATCAACTTATGTGATTAATATTACCATAAAAAGAGTGATTCAAAATTCGTTTTGAAAGCCTTTTAAGAACTTTTTTCATGAATCTCAGCAGGGAGAAAATGTCCATCTTGGTTCCAATTAAGAGGATACTGTGTTGTGACTGTATACATTTGAATGATTATCAAGTAATAATAATTAATAACTGACAAATTTCAATTATAAATCTCAAATACGTTATCTTCCCTAAATAATTCATGCTTACATCGTACTTTTGTAAATCCATTATTATACCCACCTCTTATTAATTTCCCCAGATCATGACAGTTACTATTCCCGTTGACTGAAACACAGATTCACTAATGCAGGCATTGTGCCCCCTAGAACTCGGGTGTTTACGATCTCTTTACTATCCCAGCTGCTCTATTCTACCCTCAAGCATAACGACGTCTGACGTAATTCTTTTTCAATTTGCCCCATTTCACCATATCTTCACCTCATCTTACCCTTTTATTCCCTGTGTACAACTATGACTAGTTAATTTCACATAATCTAATGATCATTTTACCCTTTACACCACAACTCTCGTCACAACCTTCACTCTTCCCTCACGCTCTCTCCCCTCGTACACAAAACGGAATTATTTTTGTTTTTTGTTATCATTATGACTGGTTCATTCTATCGTAATATGAATGCTTTAATCCAGATTATAAAGGTTCTTTTTACCCTCAACTTCACAACCCTCGTCGGTTGTCCCTCACTCTTCCCTCAATTACTTGTGACCCCATTGTATAATTATGACTGGTTCATTTCATTGTAATATAAATGCTTTCATCCGTATAATAAAGGTTCTTTTTACCCTCAACACCACAACCCTAGTCGCGTCACCCTCACTTTTCCCTCACTCTCCCCTCGTCTCCACGTCACACGAGTGCTAAGGTTTCAGTCGCTTTAATGCCGTCACGATGCAAGGTTGTGCGTGCATAAGTGCTCTGTTTCATCATCTTGAGAAACCTTGAATTGCAGCTCATTTTTACAAGGATGTTCGAGCTGTTGAGAACCGATAACACGCCTGTGAGACGCTGGCAGGAGTTACAGTGCGATCGAGTTTGAAACTTTCTGATTAAACTCCCGTTTTGGTGCGGCATGCTGCCTCACGCATGGAAGCTCGTTTTGCTAGTTCGTTTTGGAAAACACGGTGCTAATTTTCCAGTATCACTGATACGATGATGCTTCGTTCGTTTCGTCTGGTATAATTAGCATACGAAGCAAAGTTATCTGCGTATGAGGAACAAAGTTGCTTTGCGTAAAGACGGGAAATTCTGTGCCAACAAGGAACACTCAAGAACTACAGTAAGACCGGGCTATCAAAAAGAATTGGCAGCTCTTTCATTTTGGTATCGCTGCTGTGTATGTTTGTCCTGCGGAATGAAATTCCCGTTGATGAAAGACAATGTTGTTAGCAGCATACTTGAGTCCCATTCCTTGGATTACATTTCCATGCTAACCGAGAAGTTGCTAGTTTTCAGTGACCAGCTATGTTTGTTAGATGTAGATGTTGAAATACTTATGGTATGACAGTTTCTCTGACGTTAATGGTGGTTTTCCATGTAGTTTTTGTTTTAAACAATTGTTTCTACATTAATTTTCTGTTTAGATATGTTGCACTATGGTCGGCTTTGCATTTTCTAAATTAAAAATACGAAATAAACCTTAAAAAATATATTTTTTTATCAATTCAGCAATTTATTAGTTATTTCTTTAAATTGGCCTGAGATGAATTAAAATGAATGAAAAACTCACACCTGGGGTCGGAGATACAAAAAATTATCATAGTAAAACTGTTTTTAAGTAAAACTGTTTTGGAATAGACGCAATGTTATTTGCAGAAAATGTTAGCCCAAATCTACGCGTTATGACTTGATTGATGATTAAATGATACTTTTTTCAATGGTTTCTGTATTGAATGATGCAACTGTTCGTTGCAGTGAGATATTCTAAAGTTTGCTAATTTACTGAATATAATTACTGTATTTCTAATTTGTGCCAAATTTGATAATTGGTCCAAAATTTTGTAATTGGCGCTAAATATTCAAAGTGTTGGAAAATTTTCTAACTGGTGTAAAATTTTCTAATTAGTGCAAAATTTTTCAATTGGTGAAAATGGATGTCAACGGACGAGTGTTAACAGTAAGATTTCTATTTGTACTTCAGTTTATAACTGAACGTATGATTGGGTGATCTAGATAGCACATATGACATATTGATGAAATTCTTACCTTCATATTAGCACAAAATCTAAACCGTTAATTGACGGTCAGTAACATAAAAAATAGAGCTTAAAGTTGGAGACACCAGTAGCTATGATACACCAGTGAGGCATGATGTATCATAGCGCTCAGTATCACGATGCTTCTCACCCCCCACAGAATAAATTAATCAATTTTATTATTGGTCTACACAACCTGTAGACACGCTTCGCCCTAACCTGAATATACAGGGTGGCGCGTAAAGAACGCATAAATTGTTACGGACCATCTTTTTCCGGTTCACTGTTGTCTTATGTTTTCAACACTTACTACTTTCTTCTTCGACTTTTATCTTGTTTCCTGAACTTGTATCTCAACTTACTGGTTCTATACACCTTCGGCATAAATTCCACGTTCCCTTAAGTCCATACTAAACAATGCGCCAGTTTGAAATCCATGCGTTCTTATTGCGCCACCCTAAATAAGCGTTTGAACTATTCGAATATTCTGCATATGACCATTCTAGCGACATAATGTCATTTAGGTTTGATCAAATACGATTTTGCATTTATTTATTCGGATCTATCGGAATTTATTCTGAAAAGGAAAATTAAAAACATGAGACGATTTCGTTTATAAGCCTCAGTACCAATGAAAAATGATAATTAACGTTAAAATTATTATTTATAATAATGATGATTCGGTCGTAAGCTGAGAGATTGTTATTGAAGAGCTTACTAAATTCCTCTATTTTGCAGGGATGGTGTTATGAGGAGAGTAAGTACTACACGTGTGATGTTTTCTTGATAGCTAGTGTTTGATTGCGAACGATTTAGATAGCAGAGGAGGACTGAGAAGAGAGCAGGGTCTATGGACTGCTTAGCTCGGGGACTGAACGGGCCGTATGAAGCCTCCACATCAAAACGTAAGTTCTTCTTCCATGTTATTTTTATTCGGTCTGTCAGAAATTATTACTTTTTCTAATTGAACAATGAATGGTTATTTGATCTATTGAAAAAAAAATAATTTTTTTCACTAATTGAACAGTGAATGAGTTGAAATTTACCTCAAAGGAATGAAAATTGCAATCGGCGATCGCTGGGATAGCTGGTGTTAGAGTGAAGTCAAGAAATTTTTTGCCTGTGAAGAAGCGCATATTCTTTAAAGTTAGTTAGATGAGACTATGATGTGATTTAATTTGTTGTTTAGAATCAACTAGGAACTTTGAACACTAAATTAGACGCTACCGAATGTTCTCTTCAATTCAGATGCACTTAATTATTTGTTCTTCAGCTCAAACGAATTCCATTTTATCTTGAGAGAAAGGCACTAAGAGGCTGTTGTGTTTGAGTGTTCTTGTGTTAAAATATATTTATAAAACTATTTGTGTACTTGAGCGGTTAAAATCTGAAACGCCGCGGCGAATCAGTTAGAATGAGAAAAAAGTGGGTAGCGAGCATGCTGCAGGCTTGTGGCTCTCATGAAATGGGTGAAAACGCCACTGCAATCAGACGGAGTAATAAGGCAATCATTAAGTAATACAACTCCATTTGGGCAAAAAAAATTCTTCCACGATTTAATTCCTCAATACAATTTCTCACAAGGTGGAAGTAAAACGTTAACCAAACAAGTTTTCTCCTCATTTCCTCTGTTGTATTTAAGTTTTCAACCAACGCTTAACTATACGTCAAGAAAAGACCTCAAAGCATTTATTTTTGAGGTTTAATTTTGATAAACAAGTGTTGAACGCGCTTTATGGGAACAACCTATTTATGGGAACAACTCATTTATGGGTACAACTCGTTTATGGGAACAACTCTTTTATGGGTACAGCTTATTTATGGGAACAACCCTTTTATAGGAACAACTCATTTATGGATACAACTCTTTTATGGGTAGAACTCATTTATGGGAACAACCCTTTTATAGGAACAACTCATTTATGGATACAACTCTTTTATGGGTAGAACTCATTTATGGGAACAACCCTTTTATGGAATCAACTCGTTTGCTGTGATGGAGGAGGGGATGAATCACATGTTAAGGTTGATGTTTCCGGCGAGTGAAGAGAAATTCACGCGACATCAAATCTTCGAGATGGAATGAGCCCTCTAGGGAGCGACCGACGAGACTTTCTCCCTCACTGCCTCGATATTTGATATCAATTCCTAATTGGCTGCTGGATTTCCATGTAAAAGGTCCTATTCCTCGGAATTGAGTAAGAATTGCTTTGATTTAAATTTTTATGTAACAGCGCTTTTTGTATAAAATCAAGTCGAAGCCCTTGTTTCTTAAAAGATCCTATTCCTCAAAATTAAGTAAAAATTTCCATTATCTTAATGTAATTACTTCTACTTCAGATCTTCTACTTTCGCATTGAAAGCTGAAGTACCATTCTGATTTCCCGAGAAATTGAAAAATACAGCAATCAATACAAATATTTCTATACTGGAATTATACATTTCACCCTATGTATAATTCTTGTGTTTTTTATACATTTAGGTCATTTAGGTTAAGAAAAACTTAAAATCTAATTAGTTGCAATGCATATCATGTCCATCGTGTTTTTTTTTCCATAAATTTGGTCATTCAGGTCAAGAAAAATCCAGTTAGTTGGAATACATATCATATCCACTTTACTTTTGGTAACAAACAGTTTTCTTTCCACCTCAGGTGTAACAATGGCTGAGCATCACAGCAAGCGGTCGCTGGAGGCAGAGAGAACTGCCTTGTTCTTCCAGGGCCTCATAGATGCCCTCACGTTTGCCAGCGTCATGAAGGTAGGGGCAGCACTGGTGATCGTCAGTGTCAGGGTGATGTAGTTGATGATCGTCAGTGTCATGGTGGTGTAGCTGATGACTGTCATTGTCATAGTGATGTAGCTGATGGTCATGGTGAAGTGGCTGATGACCGTCGGCGTCAAGGTTCCTCACTGAGAACTGTCAGTGTGATTGTGAAGGGGCTGATGCCTGTCATAGTAGAGTAGCTGATGACTATCATTGTCATAGTGAAGTTGCTGATGGCTGTCAGTGTTATTGTGAAGTGACTGATGACTATCATTGTCATGGTGGTGTGGCTGATGGCTGTCAGTGTGATCGTGAAGGGGCTGATGACTGTCATGGTGGAGCAGCTGATGATCGTCAGTGACACAGTCATTGACTCTAAAGATAGAACTATTTCATGACCCAAGCCACAATTTTGATGCTTTTTGCGTTTGCTGTTGTTTTAGGCATAACATGGAAACCTTGAACATAAAATTTCTCTCTTAGTAACGAGAGAAATTTCTTATTTCTCAAATTTTTTATTTCTTTTTCTAAATTTCTCATTTCTTGTTCACATAAAATATCTTATGTCTTCTCATCTCCGTCAGAGAAATCAAACTGAAAACATTTTGACTGATGTACGTCAGGTTTTCTTTTTGCTGTTGCCAACTCATTTTTCTTGCTTTCGGAAATTCATCGAAATAAATTTTTTAGTCTTTCCTGCATTTGGTCTTTAATGTTGTTTCAAAATAAGCCTAGATACGTTCATTTTGCGCGAATGAGTATGTATTGAAAGAACGAAATGACGCTCTTACGAATTTTAGAAAGTAATCTGATCAGGTCATCAAAAAATCAAAATTTACTTGAGCTATTATGATCAGATTGAGTGAAGTTCACGTTATTAATCCGTGAATCAACATACTTATCTTGCTCACTCATCGACACAAGAAACTTGAAACGCATTATTACAACCTTTGAATAAAATGAAATGCTTCAATTCCACCTCAGTTCTACAACAAAACCGATTCTCTTTGATCTTAAAATCGTTTGTAATTCAACACCTACAGGAGACAACGCTCTTTGAAGTCCGTTGCAAGATAGCAATGTTGCGAGATGGCAACGTAATTCTCAAAAAAAATATTTTGAGCTGAGAAATTTGTAAAAGTAGACCATTTTTAGCAAGAGAAATGCTAACCTGGTAATATTCTCCGTAAAGTGACTACGCTCCCTAACCCTAAATTTATGTTTATAATTTTACACTATTTTTGAGATGGTGTAATTAAATTCATACTGAAAAAACATGATCACTTAATAGTTCTTTACACAAAATGATCTACTAGAACCAGAATGGCATTTCAAGCCCAATCTTTCGAAGTATCTCAAATACGTTTCATTAGAAACGTGTTAATTCTCTCTTAAATACGTTTTTCATTAGATGGCTCCTCAATCAAAAACATTGATCGCTCAGAGAGATCCGTTTGGATCCCCTCAATAGCCAGATCTTAGAACTTTGACCGTTATAGCAGCTTCGTAGATCTCAGGCCAAGGGTCCTCAAGTGACAATGAAGTTTGAACATAAAAACTTTTAACACAATCTTTGTTCCATGAGTTTAACGAAATTAAATTGGTTGGTTACTCTTTGTTAGTTACTCACTGCTCATCACTGGGTGACCGAGAGGAAAATGCATTTTGCTCAGAATTCTCTATGAGTGTGGTAGGCATGAAACATAGGCATGAAACATAGACATGAAACATAGACAGGAAACATAGACATGAAACATAGACAAGAAACATAGACATGAAACATAGACATGAAACATAGACATGAAACATAGACAAGAAACATAGACATGAAACATAGACATGAAACATAGACATGAAACATAGACAAGAAACATAGACATGAAACATAGACATGAAACATAGACATGAAACATAGACATGAAACATAGATAAGAAACGTAAACATGTACCATAGACATGAAACATAGACACGAAACATAGAGTGTGATAGTGACGAAGTGATACAATATACTCTGAGAGCTGAAATACGGAGAGAGGCGGCAGTAAAATATTTCTAAAGGATCACTTCTAAATTGTTCCTTTCTCCCCTGAATAGATGATTTGTTTCTGCTCGTCTTGTTCGATCATTGTTCATAATGTATTTATTGTTACAAAATTTTCATATTTTGAAAGATTAATTACATTTATTACGACAACAAATATTTCATTGTTTTGTACAAAATTAATATATTCTTGAGAATGATCGAATAATTATATTCAAATACAAAAGAGACAAAAGGAACATTGATTTTAGGGAACGGGCTTCAAACATTGTATTTGAACTCAAAATTAAAAGCCTTCAGCTTTGAGCAATTTGCGATAGCGAGTTTGATCAAACCTTCATTAAGAGTTCTTGTCTCAAGTTGGGCCACTTTACGTCACACACACACACACACAAACACGCACACACACACACACACACAACTGCTGAACCGCATCCATGGAAACGTTTCTGATTGGTTGCGGCGATTGACACGAGGTCCAATGGAGGGCGTGAATTTCTTTTGAGGATTTATTTTTAACAAGCCGTGTCGATGGTCGGAGACACGACAGTAAACAGTTTCCCGCCGTCGAAAATGTTTACAGAGAGTGAGCAAGAAGATCTGAGCGAGCGCGAGTGGAGCTCGCGAAGTTGTCAAAACGCTGCCCAAGAGAATGTGCATGTCGCTCATTAGGGCATGAACAGGCGTGTTGCAAGGAGTTCTTTTGAAAGTATGTGTGTTCTTTTGAAAGTCTGTGCGTTCTTTTGAAAGTGTCTTTTATGGAGTGTCAAACCCTAATTGAATGTGTCTCTTGTACGGGGAAAATTTGACGTTTCACGAGGATGATCTAGCCTGGTCAGACGTTGGGTATGTGTTCTTTTGAAAGTGTCAAATCCTAATTGAATGAGTCTTTCATTGGGGCAAAAAAAACGTTTTACAAAGAGGGTCTACCCCAGTCAAGCATTGTATATATTGTATGCGTTCTTTTGAAAGTGTCTTTTATACAGAGTGTCCCAGTAGTTACGCACCATACAATATGAATCGAGTGTCAAAGAATCAACCCTGAAGCCCTCATAGGAGTAAAAAAAACGTTTAAAAAGAGAATTGATGCAGGTGTCAATACAGAAAGGGGACAATTTGATCATCTATTATGAATTATATCTATGAAATTGATTCAGAATTGTATTCTCATTAAAACGTGGATGGTGCGGGACATCTGGGACGTGGTGTAGCGTGTCAAGCCACAAATGTATATGTTTCTCATCAGGAGGAAATCAGACGTGTTACAGTCTAGTCCTAGCCCATGGTCAGACGTCTTTTGTGCGTATTATAGCGAATGAGGTTTTTGGAATAATATCGAAACGAAAGTTGAGCTATTAAATTTATTGAAAGTGGAACTAATCATACGTGAATTAAAATTGAAAAATACACCATGATTCATATAATCTTGAAAATGCGACAGTATGACTATTATCGTTTCCATTGGAGTTGACGTGGAGATGCATATTTGTGAGTACAAATAACGTATTTTGACACTGTAGCATGTGTGTAGCATTCTTGAAGGAGAAGTACATATCACTAGAAAAATAATTCTCGTTCTAAGGTTCGCATCGCTATCCTAATGCTAGTACGTTCGGCGGTGAACGAACATTGCTGGTGATGGATACATGCAGAACAAAGTTCTGGTAGCTAAATAAGGTACAACGAAGTCAGGTTTTCCATAACTTGGTTGATGGTTGATACGTAGCTTAAAAAAGGTTCTGATAGTTCTCTTAGTTTTGAACTAAATCTTGTCCTCATGACTGAACGAAATGGAACATTCGTTCAATGTTGAACTACGATCTTGTATTTTATATTCGTTCATTGTATGGAAAACATTGGCATGAATAGCACTGCTCTGTTGCTCATTATTTCTTATTTTTATTTGTTAATTTGTTGTTTTGTTATTTTCTTACTTTAAATTTGGTAATTTTGTGTTTTCGTTATTTTGTTACTTTGCTATTTTGTTATATTATTATTTTACTATTTTAATAGTTTTTAATTTTTTTACTTCACTATTTTGTTACTGTGTTATTTTGTTACTTTGTCATTTTGTTATTAGTTGTTTGTTATTTTCGGATTTTATTTTTTGTCATTTATTATGTTTTGTTGTGCCGGTACTAAGCTACAAAAACTACATCAATAGCGACGTCGTCATGACGCCGCACGGGTACGATATGCGACGATTCGTGCTTCTGCATATCTCCCTGGCGACGCACAAAGCTATAAATATTCTATGTATTTAAACAGAAACACACGGATGAGTTACGACAAATTTTAAAAGCTCAAGCTTTCTTCACATGCTGTGATGAAGATTTTTCGGAGATATATGTCCTTATAAATATTTTCATATGTTAAAACTTTTTTGCTCGCTGCCATGAAATTTTTATGTAAAATACGTAAATTGATTCCGAAAATTTGCTGTAGCTTTATTGTTCACGCATAATAAAATCACTGTTAGTGAACAATTGAATAGATATCAACGGGTAAAATCAATGAGATGCAATTGATGAGTAGAACATAGCTTGCACTCCGGCAACAATGGCATAGTTTCTTACTGTGTTTCCGTGCAATATGTTTCCTATGCATGAGAGTAGTTCTGTTGAAAGTCCGTGTTAACGTCGACATACATAAGTCCTAATCGATACATGGGATGTTGAATCTCCTTTCTTTAAGAAAGACACTTCAATGATTGGCTAGCTCTGCAAACATTCATTCACAAAACCAGCACACAAACTTAATTTCAGGGTCTGTTCGTAATGTAACAAAACTTAGAGTTCTTGAATCGCTTTACACACATAAGAACAAACCTAATCTTGATGATATGCCTTTGGTTTTGGTTGGGCAGCTGTAGCTTCAGGGAATGCTCTGGTATTTCCTTTTCATCTTCGTCCCATTATGCATTTCATTAATTTTCTCCTTTGCCCGTGATCAAATTATAGAGTATGGCAGTCTCTTCCCAATCACCGGTGTCCAAACATCTCTAGTTATATACAATACGTGCAATTACCTATTTATTTAAATCTCTGTTTACAATTGCAGATTTACAGCTGATGATGGGTCAAGGCCCGAAATGTTCATTTGACCACATACAATTTTAACAATGTTTACTTCTTTGGTTGTTACTCTTAACTTTTTACAAACAGCCCTGCTTTGCACAATATTTCACAATGCGCACACATCACACCAAGCATTTTTCGATTAAAATTAACATCCGTTTTCGCGGACAACCAAATAAATCCTTACTCACTTGTCCAACTGCAGTTCAGCCAGGCGGACGAAGAAATAGACCGGATATTTTCGTTCAGGGAACGATTTCTCTGTGTTTATCGATAAGAAATTTGTTTGTTAAGAAAGCCATGTGGCAGTGGCAGGGGTATGTGTTTTGCTGCAAAAGCGCATTCATTTCTGCGATATCTTATGAGGGACGTAAACAAGAGGGTGCAGTTCAGATCTTATATTTCTCTGCCAGATGCGCACGCGTAAAAAACTAGTTTCAAATGACCTAGGAGTTATTTTAGTTTATAGTTGTCGTGTGCTGTTCATGCAGCATGCCAGGATTTAGAGATCTTGAGCGAACGAATTTATTGAGAAAATCATTTACGACTGAGGATTAGGCGAGTTGTTATTTTATAATTCTGGTTGTTATTTGGCCATTTTGTTCTTATGTTGTTTTGTTATTTTGTTATTTTGCTCTTCTGTTATTTTGTTATTTTGTTATTTTGTCATTTTGTTATTTTGTTATTTTGTTATTTTGCTCTTCTGTTATTTTGTTATTTTGTTATTTTGTCATTTTGTTATTTCAGCTTCTTGTTATATTGTCATTCTGGTCTGATATAACTACCATGTGTTCTTACGTCATCGATGAAATCAGGTTCTAAAGTTATTGGGCTGACGAATTCATGAAATATCTAATTGCTTTTGAATTCATTCACCGGCAGAATTGTTCCCGTTTTTTGAACATGTATTAGAATACGAAAGTGAACTAAAAAGTGCGAGTCTCTCCAAAAAATCGTGTGAAGATTCAAATGAATTAGTGGACACTTCGATAGCGAAACGGATGACAAACTGCGCTATTTTACAGCACTTTATTCTACTGTATGAGCACACTAAAAAAATATGTTTGGTTTCGAAGTATTAATTGGAAAATTATGTGACAAAATTCTGAAGTAACTCAAGTTTTGACTTTGGGAAATTAACGGAATACGAAGTTTCGCGGCACTCCATGTGCTCAAGTTATAGGTTCAAGTTGACGAGTTTTATAAACGAATGTATATGTATGTAAATTATATGTATATAATACAAATTACCAATCATTACTTCGATCGTACCTGGTGCACTTGACAATATATTTCTTCATGTAAAATATTCAGAGATTATGCCTCATTTAGCGATACGAACCTTAGTAAGGTCGTAAGGAGTAGCATCTTTTCGAAGAACAGAGAGCCCTTCGTGTAACAGTAAACTTCGCATTTACGTGAATGGATTCGTCCAAAGTAGGTCATTTTTGCTACGAACTTTCGTGTCACTCTAATCAAAGATGCAACGACCTTGAAATTAAAAAAAATTTACCCAGTTTAAATGTTTTACCGTTGCATCTATCAGCCAGCCTACACAAAAGCTATATTCGTACGACTAAAATCATAGATGCCCGGCGAAAATTAACTCTGGGAATTTACGTTACGGTAACAAGGCACAGGTTATAGCAGGCCGTCTCCACAGTACAGCGTCTGGTGTTAATATGGTATGTTTGAACAATAAACTTAGCAATCCCGTTCAGGGAAAAATGAGTCTGAGACAAATCATTTTGAAGGCGGATTTAATCCACAACAAAATGAAAATCAAAGTTAACTTCTCAGTAGAGTTCACATTGAACTCGTTCACATTCATTTAAGATAATCACCTAGACAATAGCTCCTCCTCAGTCCTTACTGCATAAAGAGCACCAGCAAAAATTTTCTATCAAATAGCGAGGGTAAAGGCCCGTCCACACGATCAATCTTTGGGCCGAATCTTGTGTTCTCCGGCAGTCCTCGAACACGAACACAGATGGAAAACTGCCAGATTTCGGCGTGTGTGTGTTTTCGAAACTGTTGAAAAACTCCAAACTTCGTAAAAACAGCAAACACCAGCTTATTGAGGTGTTTTGGCTCGTGAATTATTTGGTTCCTACGTCTTTTTTCCTATTTTATCGATTGAATTGTGTTTTTCTCGCGAATACCGTGAATTGTAGGACTACGTGGAAATTGTTCTTACCGAAATTAACTACGTCGCGTTACAATATTTATTCAGTTATAACAGAATATGTAAATAGGTTAAAATTCAATTGATGTCGATTTATCTAAAATAAAAACTAATTGCCGGTGTACCTGAAGCTGAATGTACATAAAACTCAGCCTGTACACCATTCAGAAAAGTTTGTGTCTTTGTTCGCGTTTTCGCGTGTTTGGGATTGACGAAAAGTTGAATAATGTAGACGGAAATTAAGGTTTCAAATCTGATTCCGCCAGTTCATTAGTCTTCGATTTTCGTTTTGATCTCAGAAATGTTGATTCCTGTCTGATTAACGAAGCACTCGTTGGCGCAGGTATTACCGTGCTTCAGTAAGAAAATTAATACGGAGACCTTAAGAAAAACTCTATCACTGCCTAAAAAATCAGATTTAATGCGACGTTATTATTTATTTCTAAAACAAATTCAACGCAATGCGTCGCTACCATGTTTATTCAAGCAGTTATGACCAATCAATTTTCTATCCAACTACAGCCTGAGGTCTACCGCCACATATCTCTTACTCAGGAGCAGTCTGAGATGTACAAATTAAGTATTTATCGCTAAATTAAATGTGTGTCTGGAAAGAAGTGATATCCACTAGTAAAGTAACCTAACCTCACGCTATAGTACTAGCTAGAGGTAGATCTCACGCTATAGTGTGGTAGACCTTACGCTATAGTCCCTAGGTAGAGGTAGATATCATGCTGGAGTGTGGTAGACCTCACGCTATAGTACTAGCTAGAGGTAGATCGCATACTATTTGTTGTAGACCTCACGCCATAGCACTAGCTAGAGGTAGATCTCAAGCTATAGTGTGGTAGACCTCACGCTATAGTATGCTAGCTAGAGGTAGATCTCATGCTATATGTGGTAGACCTCACGCTACGGCAGTACCCAAGTTTTTACGAAGGAAAACTCTGAAATTGAGCCCAACGCTCGGTTTTAATTGCGTCAATAAATAGGATCGGAGCGCGAAAATAATCTTATTACAGCGAAGTCGCGACGCACCTTTGTACACACTAATCCTCTCGTCTCGGACGCTCTGTTTACAAATGTTTACTCGCATCAGGTTCGACCAAAACGTAACCGACCAAATCCACGCATTTCGCGCGGCCCATTTTAATTTTCTTTTCCGCGAACCCAACGTTGGACACAGCATGCATTTGCTGAAAATAAAAATAGACATGTAACTTTTGGTATTTTCGTGAATGTTTACCCAAAATCGTTTCTTATCGTTGAATGTAGCATTCATTTGCTGGACGTAAAAATAGACGTGTAAATTTTGGTATTTTCGTGAACATTTACTCAAAATTATCACAATCCAACGTTGGGCATAACATACATTTGCTGAAAGTAAAAATACACGTGTAACTTTTGGTATTTTCATGAATATTTACACAAAATTATCACAACCCAAAGTTGGATGTGTGTAGCATTCAGTTGCTGGACGTAAAAATAGACGTGTGACTTTCGTGTTTTCGTGATTGTTGTTTACGCAAAGTCGTTTTTGCTCTGACGCAGAATTGACCAGCGAAGGCCGTGTGGTGCTAAGTTTAAAGTTTGAAATGGACCGTAAAATGGAAAGTTTGTAAAGTTCAGAGTTTGAGATGTAAATGAAGGCAGAGTCGTGGAGAATTGGATGTTCGGAGCCACACACATTGAGATTCCGAATGTTTTGATTAATGTTCAGGGAATTTATATTTGATGTTTGATCGACAGTTGATGTTTGATCGACAGTTGATGTTTGATCGCCAGTTGATGTTTGATAGACATTTGATGTATGATCGACAGTTGATGTTTGATAGACATTTGATGTATGATCGACAGTTGATGTTTGATCGACATTTGATGTTTGATCGACAGTTGATGTTT
>JACJUY010015576.1:0-10042 GCA_014220935.1 Platorchestia sp. MABIK | reverse complement strand
TGCTGGGTGTGCATGATGCAAGACGTGTGGGGTGTGCATGATGCAAGACGTGTGGGGTGTGCATGATGCAAGACGTGCGGGGGTGCATGATGCAAGACGCGAGGGGTGTTATAAGTACGCTGCCCAAAGTGTGCGCGAAACAAAGTTTACCAGAAATTAAGGGCATAGGAACAGATGGAGGGACAAAAGGATGAATTTACAGAAAAATCGTAGTAGGAATTGATAAAGAGGAAGAGGGATGAAGGGAGGGAAGATTATAGAACAAACTGAGAGAGGGCTGAAGGGACAAAGAGACTGGAGGAAAAACAAAAGGACAAAAATATTGAGAAACAGAAGGGGGCACGGACATAGAAATACAGAGGAACAGAGGGACTTAATGATTGAAGTACAAAGGGACGGAGGGACAGAGGGGTTGTCAACTCGCCAAGCCGCAACACCTGCCAAGCCTACACTAACACACACACACACACCAGCACACGCACGAGCCGCCTCGCTGGTACATACTCGAGCCCGTCATCGCCGCCGCGTGTGCGGCTGCAGACGAGCACACACTTCACAGGCCCGGTGCAGCTGGTGCGTATTGTGCTCTGCTACAACTAGCAATTCACCTACGGCAAGGAAAAAAAGCAATCAAGATTCATCTTATTATTATAAATCGAGTATTGCACCTTTTTGATCTCCTTAACAATATTCTCTACTGAAATATTCAAACATTCACCGAAACAAAGATTACGAGTGACGTCAATTTCGTTTACATAGACTGGGCTTCTCGACTTAGTCAAACCCCTGGCAACCAACTCGCAGCCTTCATAAGGCAAATTTTCTGCGACGACGTGCACTTGAGCTTGCGAGCCAGAGATCACTACCCTAAACGACAAAATAAAAATAATGAAGTTTACCTCCAAATTAGGAGATGACCGACCCATCATTTACGAGTATTTTGCGAGCTAAATCCACGGCTAAAACGCGAGGGTAAGTTGTATTTCAAGCTAATCACGAGAATTCTCTGACTTAATGGCAGAGGTACTTGGCGATTTTAACCAAGAATATCTAACGGGCACCAAAAAAGTGTTGGAAAATATTTTAAGTATCTTAATACTTAAAAAAAAAATTAATTCCGCTGCAGAGCACCACACAACGAAACGACTGAAACCAATTAACAGCTCTCTATGGTTTTCTAAAGATGCTAAATATTTCATGAAAGTCAGGTAAATATCGTTTAGAATGTCATAAAAATATCAAACAAATGCTTATTGTTTGAGGTCTATTATCGTTTGCTCGTACTTTGATGAGCCACACAGAATTGGATGCTGGCAAGTGTCACAACAATATTGCGGAAATTAAGCAATCAAGCTCTTATTAACTATTTTCGATTTGCCTGGCATCATGCTGTCATCAGCATATCGGTGAAAAAATTGTTAACATTTCTCTGGTACAGCTCTAGACATGGCAACATCACTAGACGTGGCAACACCACAAACCATGGCAACACCACAAGCCATGGCAACACCACTGGCCATGGCAACACCACTAGTCATGGCAACACCACAAGCTTTGGCAACACCACTAGCCATGGCAACACCACAAGACATGGCAACACCACAAGCCATAGCAACACCACATGCCATGGCAACACCACATGCAATGGCGACACCACAAGCCATGGCAACAACGCTGTTTTTCATCTTGACTGCCAAAAGCGAGCGTATTACACCATCTTCATTTCGTACATTATTTCATGTTTACTCTATGTAATTCTAAGGTTTTCCATTCTAAACTAAAACATTCCATTCTAAACATTGTAATTCTAAACTGTTTTCAACGAACAAAGGTATTAGTTCATCTTGATTTTACATGCACTGTAAAATCGAGGTATTATTTCATCTTGAATGCAAGCAGCCCAGCTGTCAATACATCCCAACTTTACACAGATTCGGGGTTATTTCATCCTGACTTCACACAGATCGGGTGTTATTTTATCTCTCATATTACGGGCGAGGTGACATTTCTTCTTCACCTTTTGCAGTCGAGGTTGTATTTTATCTTTCTTTATGCGATTGAGGTGTTATCGCACGTTAACGTTGTGCTACTGAAACTCATGAGCGTTGGAAGCCCTGTAGAAATACAATGATATTGCATGACTTTCATAGACAAGAAAAGAGATTGATGCATGATGAAGAGTCACGACACGGCGATGCACTTCAAAGCTTTCCTAAGCTTGCGTGACGAAGTGAAGTATGAAATCAATGCAAAGTCCTGGTATTTCACGAAAAAAACTGTTAAATTCATGGAATAAAAGCCTTCAACATGAACAGCAATTATTAACAAATCTACTTCATTTTCTGGCATTTTGAAACAATAATGATTGTGCTATTTAGAGCGTAACTAAGTTAGCGTCTCCTAGGCGAAATTTGTAGCATAAAAGTTTATAAGAAGTAAGCTGAACAGTAACGCACGTCATCTATAGAAGGCATCATTTCTTACCTAAAAGTAGAAAAGCAAATAACCCAAAACTGTGACTGCAAGTCGCGATGGTATGAAAATGGGGGAAAATATTCTCTGAGTCGTTTTACTGGACGAACTATGATTCTTTTGTGGAAATGATTGAACGCTTCTGTAGGAGAGTTGCAGCATTCACAGACGAGTTATGATATATTTTCAGAAGAGTTGTATTTCTTTTAGAAGGGCTGCAATAGTTCCAGAAGGAGCACCATACCTCCATGATGAATGTAATGCTACCAAAAATAAACTTTTGAATCGAAATGAAGCCCCTTAAGGGCTTTTTAAACTAGGAGACATTTTGGCCGTAAGGCGCAACACGTGTATACGAGGCTCGCCACTGAGGCTCATATTTGTGTGTGTGTATACGGAGTTCCCTATTCGCCACGGTACTTGCGAGGCTCTTGCGTGTCGCGCCTCACGAATTCGATCATAGCGAATAGGGAGCTTCGGATACACACACACAAATATGAGCCTCAGTAGTGAGCCTCGGATATTTATACGTGTCGCACCTCACAGTCAAATTGTCCCCTAGTGTAAACGGCCCTTTAGTCACAGTTTTTCACCAAACGCTCGCTCTGTCATGCTTAACCTGTTGCAAGGAGGTATGTTTAGAAGATGCAGATGTGCTATGATGTCATGCAGATTTTGTTTCGACGTTCCGTCCTGTATTGAAATAGCCTACTAACATGATAATATCAAATGTATCTTTATAATTCATTAAAATCGTCTTCATAATGTCATACCATCTAAAAAAATAGATATACCGGGTCTCCCACAAAAATGTCTCCGACCTTTCAATTGATTATATCTCCCATGAAAATTTACATTTTTGAATTGTATTATGTTCACGATTTAGTAACTTATGTTTCCTTTTCGAATAATTAAGGTTTTTGAAAATTGGTTGAATAACCACTTTACAATGATCGATTTACTGAAAGGGGTAGAAAAACTATTGTGCAAAGGAAAAATTTTAAAAACAACACTGGTGTTCTTCATTTCTCAATACCTACTGTTAAAAATAATTTCACAATGTTGTATCCTACATACCACCAAGTATGTATTACCTCCGTCATTAATAAATCTTCGACAACGAATTGAAGTGTTTCAAGAATTTAAAGAAAACGGTAAAATAATCCGCAAAACTCTTCGTTCAATGGTGGCTAGAAGTAATACTTGCCTTGAGTGAAATGGAGGGTATGTCGAAGGATACTAAATTACTTCATTTATTTAAACTTTATTTTTAAGGTAATGATTTGTTACTCTTTTAAATTTTTGTTTGTTCGGTTTTTTGAAAAGTACAAAATAAGGAAGAATTTCAAAATTGTTTTATAAACATTTCCTATGAACAATTAGTTTCTCTACCCCTTTCAGTAAGTCGATCATTGTAAAGTGGTTATTCAACCGATTTTCAAAAACATAAATTATTCGAAAAGGAAGCAATATTTACTGCATTGTAAAACAAAGACAATTCATGTATGTTAATTTAAAGCGGAGATATAATCAATTAAAAAGTCGGAAACATTTTTGTGGGAGGCGCAGTAAATCTTTATATGAGAAATTCCAATGAAATATTTTGTTTGGATATTGTTCTGTTATGCATTGAGGTGAAATTATACATTCTTTTCTTCACTCAATTGGATTTTTATGAACTGATCCCTCCAGTTGACGTATCCATTTATTTTCAAGCCACGAGTTTAGTATAATTTGCAGAGAGTTGAAAAATAATTCAGCAGAAAGTTTTATTTTCTGAATTTCCTCTTAATTGCGAAAATATTTAAACCATTTAAACAATTTATTTACCACAAACGATACATTAGTAGATTGTTTCTTAAGGTTATTATAAAAGACATATTCAAGTATAGCTAATTATGGGGCAGAATTTGTTCAGCTACTTCAAGGTTTCAAACCAGCAACGTTATTTTAACATATCCATGAATGTTTAACCTAATTCACTTTATCTAGCTGCACACCAGACTTATCAATGAATTGGTTCGTTCACGATTCAATGCTTAATTTTACAGTAAAATTTAAATCGGGTAAATTTTACATCGGGAAAAGACTTGAGATCAGACTTAAGATCTATGTCACTAACCATGGTAAATTACCCTATCAAGATGAATCAAATAGCAGAAAAGACTTTACTGGGTTACCTTATGAGATTAGTATTCCGATTGAAATAGTGATTCCATTTTCATTCTGAAAACTTTGTAGGAACTTTTTCACAGAACTCAGCAGGGATTGAATTCCAAGTCTTGTTTCCAAGGAAAAAGACACTGAGTTGTGACCGAGCGTTTCAATAATAAGGAAGTATGAAGTTACTTCTATTTCAGGGCATATGATCACGATGGCCAGTTTCTGCGGTTAATAATGGTTTAAGGTCTCTGTCGCCCTCATTTTTCAATGTTTTGTACATGAAATTACATATAGAGGGTTTGTAGACATCCAAAGGTAAGAAAGCTTTTTGAGTAAGTTTCGACCTGTGACTTGGTATAAGTAAGAAAGATATTATTCTTAACAAGAAACACCGGGAAATGATCAGATAAGTCGGAAGTTATTATTCTTATAAGAAAATCAGCTGGATCTATCATGAAGATATCGAGCAGTGAAATACATTCTGATGAGACACGTATAGGGTTCGTGATGATTGGAGATAAAGATCTAAACTGAGAAGCATTTATGAAATTTGAGATTTGTTAGCAGCTTTCATGTTTTAGAAGATCGTTGTTGAATTACATCAGACATTAAGTCACCACAGATTTTTACGTCATTGTATAAAAACTTGTTGAAGTGCGAAGTAATGCTATGGAGTTCATTCTGGATAGATACCTAAATTATACCAGACCAATACAGAGTTACAATGACAATGCTTTTATCCTTTTTCGTCAGGTCTATGATATGGTCTCGATTCCCAGTTGCACTTGCAGCGATTCTTGAAGCTTTATGCTTAGAAATGTACGTACCCACACCCCTGCTACGTTATTGTCATTACGTAGCGAATGATGGGTATAATAGTTCAGCATTTGAATCATGTCTTTAGATGAGTCATCTAATCAACTTTCGGTGAAGCTAATGACGTCAAAGTTACAATTTAACTCAGTGATAGTACAAGTCATTTCATCTATTTTTGTATAGCGAGACACAGTTTCAACACAACAGCGAAAAATCATTGCAACTTATTCTCACCGATTCGTTGAATTATTTCATATTAATATACTCACAATTTCTTGGTTGATTTAGGTTTGACAATGTATTCAAGTAATTATGATCAGGGTCAATATCATCAAATGTATCATTATGATCAGCCGTTAAAGTGAACTAACAAAAAATTTTACGCAATGAAAAAAGAGGAAAATATTACAAAGTAAAGATAAGAAATAAAAAGCATTACTATTGAAAAGGCAAAATTAAATAGTAAAAAATCTCAGAGAAGATCAGTCTTTAATCAAGCGTAATTTCATGAAGAATGCACTCACTCAGTCCATAGTGAAAACTTTGGAGAGCGTAAATTGCTCATAGAGTAATCACAACAACTGGCATGTACCAAATAACATCCGAAAATGAAAAAGATTTAACAAAAGATTAAAAGGATTGGGATCGAAATGAAAGTGACATGATATCAAACATAAAGACCTTGGATGCATAAATTATTTTCTATTTAGCAATACAAGCAACACATAGATAAGAACCTAAGTAGCTAATATTAAAAGAGCGTTACCAAAAAAAAAACATTATATATGTATAAATCGAAGAGAAATGTCTGGCGTGAATGCTTTGGATTCCTACACCATCAGTAGAAGCGGCAACGATACCTCGAGTAAATTTAGATGCATGGAATTACCACATAAATTAAAAAATTCAAAAAATTTAGTAGATGAGAATCAGAGGACTATATCTGACATGAATGCCTTAGATACCTATTTTTTAGAAAGAAGTTGTAATAAATTCTTTCATTTTTAAAATGTACATGAATAATGCTGAAAGTCAGTTCTAATAGAAAAAAATCACGCTGGTAGGAAACGAATGACATGAAATATGGCATGCCGGTTAGTGGCAAACTACAAGGTAACCAAAAAAGTTCTGTCCGTTTTAAAAACTTAAAAGGAAACGCTTCAGAGTATATGTAACTTATAATTAGTCTTCGAAGTAATCGTCATCGGCATCCAGCACCTTCTGCCAACGCGTATCCAGCTGTTCAATCCCCTTACAGTAAAACTCGGAGGTTTTGGACGCAAAGAAGTCCGTGAGGGCTTGGCGCAAGTCTGCTTCAATGGTGAAGGATTTCCCGCTAAGATAATTATCCAGGATTAGAAGAGGTGGTAATCGGATGGTGCAAGGTCAGGTGAATAAGGTGGATGGCACAAAGTCTCCCACCCAAGTTGCTGTATGGTATCCCTGACCATTCGCGCGACATGCGGCCTGGCGTTGTCGTGGAGGAAAAGCACACCTTTGCGATTCACCAGTGCTGGCTCCTTCTGGCGCAATGCCTGTTGCACATGTTCCAATTGCTGCGAGTATAGGTCTCCATTAACCGTTTGGCCCGTTGGTAGCAGCTCATAATGAACCACCTGACGACCTGTCGACCAGACACAAAGCATAATTTTGCGTGGGTGCATAGGCGGTCTTGCGGTGTAAGGGACAGCATCCAGAGGTGACAACCAATGTCTGAAACGCTTGGTTGGGAGTTTCATACAGAACCCACTCTTCATCACTGATAAGTACTCGATTGAATAAGGATGCAGTACGATGGCGAGAAAGCAGCGATTTGCAGGCTGCCACTCGTTTCTTGTGGACCTCCAACAGCGTGTGAAGGTGAAGTCTAACTTTTTCATCAGAAACGTTGAACTGTCTTTCAAGTTCACCACACGTTAGACTACTGTCCTGTTCAATGGCCGCATTCAGGACTCCGGCATTCAAGACCTGTGATCGTCCACTGCAAGGTTCATCACGGAGGGACGAATCTCCCGACAAAAAATTTTTAAACCAACGCCTTGCAGTACGTTCATCACAGCACTATCCCCAAACGCTTGACATATGCAGCAGCTTGATGCAACTGCTGATAAGCCCACTTTGAAGTCTTAAAGCAAACAGCCCCGAACGAGATCTGTAGACACTTCCAGCCTTCTCCACTGCTGTCCGGCTTATATAACCGATGGCCAAGCACGTTGCGCTTGTTTTTAAAACGTCTGATGTTCATACTTTCGGCTGTCCGAATCTGAAAACAATTGCGTATATATTATAATTTCATTCAATGGCCAACCAAAAAACGGACAAAACCTTTTTGGTTAGGTTAGGTTAGGTTATTATTAAAACAGACAAAACTTCTTTGGTCACTTTGTAATTACGAAAAATTTCTTTCGAGATCTTACCCACGTGCTGCAGCAAATATTGATCGAGCTTTTCATGTGTGTTGATTGCAAGATTTCTTGGAGTACTTAATCTTGGAATCTTAAGGGTTAAAGTGCGGTTTTTTTCATCAAGAGTTTTCGTGATTCCTATTTTCCATAGATATTTTATTTTAGCTAGAGAGTCATTAGAGTGTACATAATCTTAGATCGCGATGGCTTGAGATATTCATTGACATAAAATTTCGGTTTTGTCGTACGACTAGCCGTCAGAAGAGCTCGCTTCTTTCCGTAGAGCTTCAGTTCGAAAATAATGTTACTTCTATTTTCGTTCCCAGTGGAAGTTTTTTCCCAATTCTGTTTCCTGTACAGATATTAGAGTTACTTAGGTTGATGTTGATTTTGCTCTTCAGCAGTTTTCGAACTGTTTCCTAATAGTCTTCACCTGCATGTGATTACGGCAGTTCCCTGAGATTACAATAGAAATTATTTGTTTCCTAACTTTTCCTTTCTTCCCAACGGTCCAAGCTGGTTTGTCTTATTCTGGTTGTAAATGATTTTCTTTTCTTCAGATTCTTTACTCGCTAGTGTTTTGGTTAGTGTTTATAAATCAGTTATTTATTTTTGTAATTTCATCATTACTGAGTTGGAGTATTCAATTAGAATAGAAACCACTTGCTCACTCAGTTTTTTCAATTATTGTACCTCAGGATATGGGCCAAAGTCTGGCGTAGTTTCGCCATTGCTCCTAGGACTAGCGTTTCTGGCTGACATCTTGGAATGAGGCAAACACCAGCTGGTGTCTTGAGGAAGTGAGGATCAAGAGCTTTTTTATGTGAAATTGTTACACATTTCGTTTGATGATTTTTGATTATGTTTAGATGAATTTACTCTTATGCTCATGGTTTGAGTAGGTGCTCTCTCAAGTCAGAAAAGCTTCGTTAATTACCATTTCGGGCATTTAGCTTTGGAGCGGGACAAAAAGAATCCTCATTGCATGACACACATAAACTTTTGTGAATTATTCTATCTTAAATAGTAGGACGGGAGAAAATCTTCAACCGAAAAATAAAATTTAAGATTATTTCGACCTCACTATCTATTTACTTTTGAACCTTCAGTCCGTTTGGCAGTCGCTCCCCTCGATTGGGCAAAGGAGGCGTCGTTAAGGTCCCCTCTAGCTGGGGCATGTGGGGAACCTGCGGGGTGGGGTGGGGGTGGGGTAGTGTGGAGCAGGGGGGGAAAGAGGGGGACCGGAGCGCGGGGGCGTGAGTTGGAATAATAGCAGGAACTTGTGGAGGTACATGGGGAACATTTGAGGGTTTGTGGGGAACATATCAGGTATGTGTTAGACATGTTGGGGGGATATGCGTAAGTTATTTATTGCAATACAATGACAGAAACATGTTTGCATTAGTATTCCAATATTATAAAACAACTCATAAAGTAACGAAAAAGAGTCTATGATATATTAGCTTGAGCATGTTTGTAAAATAATGTAAGCTAGTATATGATATAATAGTTTGTTTACCTTAACACAAAGATAAGAGCATATTTAATGCAACACACTTATTTATACATCTTCATCTTGACTCTATTAGATAAGCATGCTTTCTGTGCCATAAAATGAGCTTGTCTTGGTGGCAACGAAGCATAGTGCACCATGATATGAGTTGGTCTCCGTGGTAATGAAGCCTAGTAAGACTTGGTGATAGACGTGGGCGTACACGCCAGGCAATATTTCACATTTACTTAACGTGTATTACAACACATTGTAAGTATTCTTGGAAAGCAAAATGGCGCGACATTAACTTGGATTTTTACTGGAATTTTTACAATCTGGCAGAGTTCGTAACACTGTAAGGTACTTGCTGTTGACGAAATTTTTTTTCTGAATGTCAGATGAATGTTAAATCCCTAAAACATCATTTCTCTGTTTAGACTTTTGTTCGTGATTATATGGCTAAAAATTTTTACATCTAAATTGTTATGATAAAGGTAGAAAGAAATAACATCAAGGGCTTCAAGAGTGATGATTCTTTCCTCTATCGAGATCAACCCTACATGTGGACATGTGGGGGAGGGAGGACATGTGAGATCGGGAGGACATGTGAGGGGTGTGTTGAGGACATGTGAAGGGAGTGTTGAAGACATGTGAAGGGAGTGTTGAAGACATGTGAGGGGAGTGTTGAGGACAT
>JACJUY010015574.1:0-10969 GCA_014220935.1 Platorchestia sp. MABIK | reverse complement strand
CACTAAAGATGAAATCCAATAAAATGTAATGGTTATTTAGTGATAAGTATCACTACCTATTTGAAAATTTTGGCTAGTTATTTAATGTTTATTCATAAAATTTAAAAGAAAAAGTTCACAAGATGTTTTACATTAAAAGAATTGTAATTCGCAATAAAATATAAATTATTTTACTTGACAAACGTATTTCAATCAAAGCCACTTGATACACTTCCACGAGAAAATATGTAGCTAGGCCATTTTACTTTTCCCGAGATCGTTTATATGCATATTTGATACGTAAGAATAAAAGAGGTCAAAGGTCGACCTCATAATCATAAATGCACAATTTTTAAATCCTTATTTTATTTTCAATATTAATCCCTGATATCGCAAGTTCCTAAGCTTTTATTTCTATGTAAGTACGCACTAATAGAAGCGTTTTCAACAATGCATCGTCACTGGTATTACATTTTTTAATTTATATGATCTATGAAACCTCGATTACCGCATCAAAGCGCAAGCCGTTTTTTGTTTTCTCTCAATAATTTGTTATTAATAAAATGGCTCAAATGAACCTTCCGTTATAAAACCACTTGATAACTTTCAGATCAAACTGAATGAGAAGAAAAAGTGAACTATTTTTAGTGTCGTTTGCAAAAATTTTGGAACTTTTTTTTATTTTGTGTCCTACAATCCTAAAATTACACCCCGCTTTACAGGAATATTTCCCATAAACTGACGCAAATTTCTGATTATGGGAGAAATAAATTTAAAATAAAAAACTTTATACCCTATATACATATGTATCATTAATTTAAATTTTCAGAGAATTATTCCACTTCACAATTTTTTACTACCCTGAGGCAAATTTTACTACTTTTTACTACTTTTTTTATTACTTTCCAAATTTTACTACTTTTTACTACTTTACTACCTAGTAGACACCCTGTTCATGTGTGCATCCCAATGGCTCTCTCAGATATAAGCAGTCAACCTAATGAGACACATATAAAATATTAAGGTCAGGTAGTACTCTACACACTGATATTCAACTAGGCAGACGCTGAATTAAAGTTACACGGCTACTCCTACAGAAGCAATGCTCGGCAACTTGAGTTGTCTCTGATTCAACAAGACCAGTCAAAAAGGTCATGTAACTCAGCAGCACCGCTTGGACATATATGACATACATCTACAAAGGTGGTCAATATGTGAACAAGGGGGCACATTTAGGCACATCAGTACAAGTAAATCAATTACCTAAAGGGAATGAACAGTCTTATAGGACACGCATAATCAGCTAGGTGATCTAACACATCCCATAGCCAAGTAAAAATAACCAAAAATAAAAATAGGCAAACATATCGCACTCTCTAAACAAGGAACTCTAGGTTGTCTCACCTTACTGTCTCTGCGCCTTTGCAACGTTTTTCTCGGTATTTTGAACTTTGTACTTGTAGAGTTCAGTGATTTGCCACTTTTAATTTCATTTGTTGCAGTATGGAGTTCAATTCAAAAATAATAACTACTATATTCGTTCTCCTTTTATAATTGCGCACAATATTTCATCTGTAAAATAAGGTAAGGCGACATAAATAATAAGAAAAAACACAAAACTTCACAGAGGGGCAATGAGCCCACCATAGGCGCTTTACCCCGTGGCCACCCTGGGCTCATTACCCCACTAGATACCATTTTAATTTACCTTGCATCAAAATTTGATTTTAATAACTAATAGTATCAACTTAATCTCAAAATTATCCTAATAAACAATACTTTCAAAATATGATTCACAGTATTTTAAATAGCTGCACGTACAATGGTTAAAAATAGTTTTACTTAGCAGTAATAAAACTTCTAGCTGGGCTAAAACAGTTATCGCTATGTAACTCACCAGAACAGCCTTCCAGCTCAACGTCAATCAGAAAGCACAGTCTCAAGGAAGCTGTTGAATGACTCTAGAGCTCATGAGCCGATATCTGCCATAGTTAACGAGAAACCCGCTATGGGCCCGTTTCCCGCAGTGGGCTCGTTGCCCCGTGTTACCCTACCACAGTGTTTCATTTGATTTCGGTAGAGCGTATTTCTGTCTTTTTTCTTTCGTTTTTTCACATATAGTACAGGCATTCTCTACTATTATATATTTATAAGTTGTCAATCATTTTTCCATTCGTGAAATATCCCCGAGAATATATTTTGTTTGTATCTCTACTCGACATAATCAACCCCTGACAAAGCTATTGTTTTCTTCCTTTGGTTTGTACTCCTGTACTCTTCACATTTTGGGGAGCTGGGAATAAGCGTTTCTTCTCATCCTTTCTCTACACAGCACTGAACTTTGAATCAGTGTGTTCGTTCATCTACTAGAGCTTTCCAAAGGACATTCGCAATCAAAAATTACTCTTAATTTTAGTAAATAAAATTACACTGGCCCACAGTTTAATCTAAGTCTACGTGGCAAAATATTGTAAATATTTGCTACTCGTAAGTGATCTCCGTCTATCACAGTATCCCATTTTATACCATTTACTCACGTCCGTATGATGCTAAGAGAATACCGATAGAATTTAAAACCCGATGTTTTTTGTCGTTGCTCTTGATGAAAATGCTCATTATTTAAGTTATATCTTATGACTACACTGAGCTCGGTTGTCATCTTCGATGTAGGAAGAGGAAGTTATTTATATGATTTCAATTTTTTCTCAGTCATTTTGAGTACATACGTATATAAAAATGTGTGATTTGTGTGTATGTGTACATATACAGGGTGTTGCGTAATTCGATGAAGATATTTAACCATAAATAGAAAACGCAAAATAAACGCAAAATAAACGATTTTCAGCAGTGACAAACACTTCGAAACTCCGTTTTCGAGAAATGATATGAAATAATTTTAGATTCCCTTTAGGAATAGGCTTACCATGCAGCCAACGAGTAAAATATAACTTTTATGCAAGCTGTTGGAGCGCGCTTTAGGTGATTTCTACGGGAATCTGAAATTATCTCAAGCCATTTTTCGAAAATAAAAGTTTTGAGGCTTTTGTCACTCACGAAAATCGTTCTTCTTTGCATATTTCTATATATGGCTAAAATATGTGCATCGAATTACACAACACCCTGTATACGTATACCCGCACATTTAAGTGTTTATGTATATCTACATCCACCACATGCTTTCATTTCTTTTCGCGTAAAAACACAACCTCAAGGTCCATTACATTTCACTCGATGCTCTGCGACCAGTTGACGCTGAACCATGTATCAGAAATAACTCGTTAGTACAGGAAACAATTTCACTGCACTAACAAATTGATTAAAAAATAGATCTATCACTACCCCAGAGGGCGTTTCCATGAATATAAAAATGAAAAATAGAAACATACAAATGAAATAGAGCATTATGTGAGCATTTGACTCGTAAAATATTTATCGTAATGTCCGTGCGTGGAACGAGCTTTGAATTTCATTATGCGTGTGTGTTTATTTACGTGTTCCTAGATGTGCGTGTTGTGTTGCGCGATGTTATTCTATAAATTACTTTTTGACTAACCTTTTCCCACCTCGATGATTTTTGACGGTGTTTTAGTCTGCTTCGATAAAGCATTCTTCGTCTTTTCCTTATTTCGCTTCAACTCATAACTAAGGAACTCCGGAGATTTCACTAGTCGTATTTAAATTATTCATAAGTTAGTTTCGTAAAAAATTGTGCAGCTTTCTACAGTCCGTACAAAAGGATCCACTTTTTCGTTTTCTTGAAATCGCCATTGCTAAAGCTAGGGGTTTTTCCACTGCTAAAGCTAGGGGTTCTTCCATTGCTAAAGCTAGGGGTTCTGCTGCTAATGAATTTAATATGCAATGATTCAGAAACATAAAAAAAAGCATCAAATCCATGTGATTATGTAAATGTTAATGCACTCTTTGAATATGCTCGTTAAACATCGACGATGCTTACATTCACCCCTTAAACGCCTGCATTTTGTCATGAGTGCAGAAATTCATTCAAGGAGTGATATTTTATTGAAATGCATATTTAAACACGGAAATTTATTTGTTTGACATTTTATATGCTGAAAAATTGATGGTTGTATCATACATGAAACAAAGTGGGTCCGAGACACATTTCAGATAGTATGAAGCCGAGTGAAGCAATCTTCATTTTCGCTGAAACATTGAACAATTCCTCACTTTCGGCAATGCACAAAGTAATCGAGTTGTCGCAACCTGGCATTTTGCATCTATGAAGAGCACCTTCGTACTGAGGCCAGTGTGCTACAGCATCTAGTTCACTTCTTTAACAGGCATGTGACAAACATGTCTACGCTTCATTTTGGCAATTAATTGTCTTTCTACACCTGTTTGAGGGGCGTTTCCCTTTCAAAGACCCGTTCGATTCTGATTTTTACATGGCTTGTGCGATAGACGCCCGGAATGAAATCAATCCTTCAATTTCATTTTGGAAGCGTGCACTCTCTTGAACATTAGCCATGAAAGTATGACAGTGATGTCAAGAAGATGGTAAACTTTACGAATGTACCATTTTCGTGATCGAATGTTACAGCTTGACCGATCTAATAGACTGTCGAACTTACCTACTTCTCCCATGCGCTTGTTATATTCCTTCACCATGTTAGGGCACCTCACTGCAATTTTGTTCCGTGAAGCTCTATTGAACCTATGTACTGATGAGATGAGCTCCTTTCCAGTTAAGAGTTGACAACATAGTGGCGGTTTTTTGTTCAACCATAGTACATGACATACGTTTATCATTCACACATAGTACATGACATACCTTTTCTCAGGTATCCGATTGCTCTGAATAGTGCCGGAGGAGTAAATCCCCCTTTTAGCTGGGTACACAACCAGATTCTCCGTGGTATAATTAATATCAGAGTACAACTTATGATTGTAATTATCCGGGATACTTCGGCTAAGTCGCACTAAAACGTTTGTTGCGGCTCCCAAGTCTGGTTCATTGCTATTTTTCCCCGAGGATTATTTTCTTGGCCTTTTTAGATTCCAAAACCATAAACAAACCCAGAAACTCCACACAGAACTAAAACTTGTAGCCCCAAATAAGCAGTTTAGAAAATAAAATTTGCTTTAGCAAGCCGTTTTTCTTGGTTGATCATCTGCTCATCAACTAACAGACTTTCTTACAAAGGAACAGATTTAAAATTTTTCTTCAGCTCGTCCATAACGGGGCGAATCTCATGAAGTCTATCGTGTCCATTTTCTCCCGGTGGTTTGGATTCATTTGTTGCAAAATGACGTACACTTCCAAGTTTTCCGAACGCATTCTGACACAGTGGTCATAATCTTGCTACCATTTTGAGTTGACCTGTAATCTCTTACATTCGGCATGCCAACATGGCACATGATGAGTGAGATTCCAAGATACTTGCTTACATCATCTGAAGTTATTTCAAAAATTTTTCCTAGGTCTTTTTCCTTCCTGCATAGAATATTTTGGTCCGTAATAAAATCAATCAGTGACTGAGGAAAAAACTGTTTGAAAAATGCATAAGGAGTTTGAAGTTGTATCTTAGTCGGCAATTGGTGCAACCTTAAAACCGTTTTTTAGACTCTGATGCACTCAGTAACCAAAAGTACCCGTGATTCAAAGTATCCGGACAACTAGCTAAAAATGACTTAGCAGTTCGTGGCGCCCTCCATCCGTAATGCTGCAATTCAATAGGGCCTTGGCCCCCATTTAGCCTTGATGACAGCTTCCCCTCTTGCAGACATACTTTTAATCAAATGCTGGAAAGTTTCTAGGAGAACGACAGCCCAATTCTTCACAGAGTGCTGCACTGAGGAGAGGTATCGATGTAGGTCGGTGAGGCCTGGCACGAAGTAGGCGTTCCAAAACATCCCAAAGGCGTTCGATGGGATTGAAGTCAGGCCGTGCAGTATGAACAGGTGCACGATCGTGTTGAAAGATGCAATCGCCATCCCTGAATTGCTCTTCAACAGTGGGAAGCAAAAAGATGCCTAAAACCTCATAGTAGGCCAGTGCTGTGACAGTGGCATGCAAAATAACAAGGGGTGCAAGCCCCTTCCATGAAAAACACGACCATTCCATAACACCACCGCCTACGAATTTTACTGTTGGCACTACACACGCTGAGAGATGACGTGTGGCATCCGCCATGCCCACACCCTGCCAACGGATTGCCACATTGTGTACAGATAATTCGTCACTCGACACCACGTTATTCCAGAGTTCAATCGTCTAATGTTTATGCTCCTTACACCAAGCGAGACATCGTTAGGCATTTACCTGCGAGATGTGTGGCTTATGAGCAGCCGTTCTGGACCATGAAATCCAAGTTTCCTCACCTCCCGCCTAACTGTCATAGTACTTGGAGTAGATCCTGATGCAGTTTGGAATTCCTGTGTGATGGTCTCGATAGATGTCTGCCTATTACACTTTACGACCCTCTTCGACTGTTGGCGATCTTCGTCAGTCAACAGACAAGGTCAACCTGTACGCTTTTGGGCTGTACGTGTCCCTTCACGTTTCCATTTTACTATCACATCAGAAACAGTAGACCTAGGGATGTATAGGAGTGTGGAAATCCCGCGTACGGACTTCTGACACAAGTGACACCCAATCACCTGACCACGTTCGGAAGTCCGTGAGGTCCGCGGAGCGTCTTGCGTTTTTTTTTCTTTCGGCTGGTGGCATTTTTTGTGCGGCATTCGCCATTTTTCTTCGTTATGGCAGAAACTTCAGGGACATGCGAGTCATTTCTATCTTCGCCAAGGAGAATTGAAGGATTCGTTGCTATGCCATTACTGCCTTTGTCTTCTGCAAAATAAAACATTTTGTGGAGCGAAACTGAATTAGTTTGATTCATTTGCTTCGCAGTAGATATTTCTCAATATTTTCAACATTTATGAGCACACTGCTCACCTTCATAATCTGATCCACGTAAATAATCAATGTTGTGAACAGTCGGATCGATGGCATTGTCGTCATCACTGGACACATCATTTTTATCTTCACTTCCACGTGAGCAAAGTAAATTCAGTATCTGTTCATTAGCCAGCCCACGGTGTGGCCTAATCTGTTGAATTATCAAAAAACCATAACGTAGTGATGAAAATTATTCATACGCAGCAAATCATTAAACTTCGAGTGACCTTTGTGTCAAACCTTATAAATGTCATCCATTTTAAGCGACAATATTGCGTACAAACGAAATGTTTTATCATGCAGGAGGTCTTTGCCTCACGAACAAGCTCCGTTTTAAAACGTACATAAACCGGTATCGTACGTAAGTCAAAACTCAGGCCTATGCATCACAGATGTATGCCGTTACGTACGTAAATGATGCCATCTCATGATAAGAACATGATTAGAGTTCAAACAAGGTGAAAACGGTCATAAAACAACAGAGCTTGGTGAAGACCATGAAAGCTACAATCCAACACGGAGAACCAAGTAAGCATTATTTCAGAGTCTTACATGTTTATGCGCCGAATTACCACGTTTTCAGGCGCACGAGAAAAAACTAAAACTCCGCGCGGTTCGTAGTTATGAACGGATCTCCGTAAAGCTGAAAGTGAATTGATTGGGTTTATGGGACGCTCGTTCGCAACGGCAAGTTGCCGTAAGTCGAAGTGTCGTAAAACGGGCGGGAATTTCCTGTTTATGATAATACAACACAGAATGATCAATCAAATCCCCTCAGAGGGATACAACTATTGTATCGATGGGAATTAGCTCTCCCATGGGGAAAATGTGCAGGCCCGAGCTCAGAGTTAGGTAGGCCTTCTTCTTGTTGAACTAAAATGTTTTTGTAATGTTAAGGACCATTTTTTTCGGTTCACTGCTGTCCTGTTTTTCAGTACCTACTATTTTCTTCTTCAACTTCGAGCTTGCTTCATGAACTTCTTTCACAACTTACTGTTTCTATGCCCTTTCTGCGTAAATTCCGAGTTCCCTTCACTCCATACTAAATGGTGCCTTCCTCCTTCCTCTCTTTGGATCGCATTTGTTGCTGCGGATAGGGAGGCTTTAACTAACGACCAATTAAATCTAACGACGAAAAAAAATTCTCTTTAAGCGCCTTTTTACAGATATGATGAAATTCTCCAATTAACTTACAATGAATTATAAAAACAAAACTGGCACTAAAAATAGAGAAGCGAAGGACTCCTGCATTTTATTTAATTTGTTGTGATGCTCAGGATGTACAACAAACTGATAAACTGAGTAGAAATCCTCGAAGAGCTAAGTATTTCGGGTACAAGGTAATTTTAAATGAATGAAAATTGCTCATTCCTCAGTAGTTAGTTTCGAATTGAAGAAACTCATTCTACAATCTGCAGTTTTTGCCATCCTTTTCATTCCTAGAATAATTCACTGAAACAAAGTCAAAACCACAGAATGTTGATAACAACGAAGGTGCACTAGAGCAAAAGTTTAGAGAGTACATGTCAACAGATCCATGAGTATTACAGGTTCTGTCGGCAAGTTACAAGTTCTGTCGGCAAAGAGAATTAATGAATTGGAAATAAACTGTTAATAAACTAATCATCTGTAATTACACCTAGCTGTGGTGAGTACATGTGTGTCAATTTCAATGCTTGCCAGCTTACATTTTTCCTGTCATTTCTCTTTTTTTCTAGACACGACTTTACACTTCGTAATAAAACAGCAGAAATACGTACGGAGATCAAGTTTTATTCAGTCTCTAAAGGTAGTCCATTTTATCACTCCATCGACCGTTTTTGCTACACCCCACAACTGTTTCTGTAACAAGTACAAGTATTCACAATATCAAATTACCATTTACGGAAACATACCCTCAAGGAGGGCATTCCACCAAAATGATGAAATTTTTCGAAAATGAGTTTTCACACAAAATGATTCGCAAACACTAACGTATCATGTGTTATAACTAGGACGCTCTCCACCAGCGAGGGTTGGCGTGAGGGGCGCAGTCGGCAAATGCAGGCAGCGGTGGCGGCAGTAGCGTGATCGCACAAGCCAATCATTGAATGTTCAATTTAGCATATTTGGCATCTTTTTTGCTAGAAGCTAAGAAGTTGAGAGACAACTGTGCAGCATTGTTTCTAAGGACTTCGTACGCGATGGTGTGCCGCTCTCGCTTTGCTCGTGGCAACATACGCAATTTGTTCCCGGCCCGCACGGCTGCGGCAGACAAGCTGCTACCACTCTTGCTGTATTCGCTGTGGATGCTGCAATCTCTAGAACTGATACAGCTTCAGATCATGCTGTAGAAGATGGTTTTAGGTGGCGCCTCATGATACCACCCTTTAGAGTGGATAATAGCGGGTAAAACCGTGGGAATGCAGTGCCAGACTACACTTTTTTCACATCAAATTAATCCATGTCAAGTTCAAATTAATCCAAGTCAAGTTCAAATTAATCCAAGTCAAGTTCAAATTAATCCAAG
Source organism: Platorchestia sp. MABIK (assembly GCA_014220935.1). Classification (NCBI taxonomy): domain Eukaryota; kingdom Metazoa; phylum Arthropoda; class Malacostraca; order Amphipoda; family Talitridae; genus Platorchestia; species Platorchestia sp. MABIK. Next base: position 1,559 of record JACJUY010015574.1, on the reverse strand, counting down.
TCAAGTTCAAATCAATTCATGGCAAGTCAAGTTCAAATTAATCTAACCCTAAGTTGAATAAATAATTGACATAATCACTCGTTAATTTGAGCCTTTTTTGTATGAATATGTATCAATTGGATGTGATGAGTGAGACAATCGTTTTTCCTTTCAACGAGGAATACATAAAACTTCCGCCGGTGTTGCGATCTAAAGACAAGCTGTAGTAAAATGAGCTAAGTATCCAGCATCAGGAGGCTGAGTGTAATCCAGATCTTTGGCCAGCGTAAAAGATGCAAGTCAATTATAAAACTTCGTTTTATACTGCACATTAAAGTTATTTCAAAATTCTACGTTAATGGCAGTATGCATCCATTCAAAAAATTATTTTTAAAGGTTATTTTATATTACCCATAGTAGTATCGAGGATTTATTTACACTCATATTAAGATTTATACGAAATAGAATTCCACTGAAATGAAATTCCACTTTATCACATATATATCATTTATACATGCAACTACATAAGATTCCCATTAGACAATATGTAGATTTAACCTTTGATAAAAATGTACAAATGTTATTCACTGAGTACTTATGTACGATTCGTTTGATTAGAATATATATGAGTACATTACTACACAGATACATTCCTGCATAAGTAATAAAAATGTTGCCATTCCATCAAAATAATAGGGCAAGGCAAATATATCATCTATGTCGATGGAACAAATTGTAACTTGTTTTTACGAAAATCGTTTGAACAAGCGAAAAAAATCTTCGTCTCTATATTTCATTTACATTAAATATACATACCGTCCAATCGTAACCTTACGTTGTTGCATGCATATTGTACATATGATTTCATCTATGTGATAAAGTGGAATTTCACGCAAATAAATCTTTAAATGAGTGTAAAGAAATCCTCGATAATACTATGGGTAATATAAAATTACCATTTAAAAATAAATACTTGAATGAATGCATACTGCCATTAATGTAGAATTTTAAAACAACTTTAATGTGGAGTATAATACAAAGTTTTATAATTGACTTGCATCTTTTACGCCAGCCAGAGATCTGAATCACACTCAGCCTCCTGATGCTGGACACTTAACACATTTTACTACAGCTTGTCTTTAGATCGCAACACCGGCGGCAGTTTGTATGTATTCCTCGCGGAAAGGAAAAACGATTGTCTTATTCATCACATCCAATAGGTACATATTAAATTCAAAAAATGCTCAAATTAACGCGTGATTGTGTCAATTCTAAACTCAACTTAGGGTTGGATTAATTTGAACTTGACTTGCCATGAGCTAATTTGAACTTGACTTGCCATGAACTAATTTGAACTTGACTTTTGAACTTGACTTGCCATGAACTAATTTGAACTTGACTTGCCATGAACTAATTTGAACTTGACTTGGATTAATTTGAACTTGACTTGGATTAATTTGAACTTGACTTGGATTAATTTGAACTTGACTTGAATTAATTTGAACTTGACTTGAATTAATTTGAACTCGACTTGAATTAATTTGAACTCGACTTGGATTAATTTGAACTCGACTTGGATT
>JACJUY010015572.1:0-15330 GCA_014220935.1 Platorchestia sp. MABIK | reverse complement strand
CGGTCCACACAACACTCCCCTGCACACGGTCCACACAACACTCACCCTGCACACGGTGCACACGACACAACACTCACCCTGCACACGGTGCACATGCCGGGGGCGAGTTGTGTTTCAGTCATCCTGACTGTCACTTGTACGGGCTGCTCTGACATACTACGCCTTCACCTGCAAGGACACATCTACTTAGTAACTTGCCACTTAATACAGGAACATATTCATTGAATACGAAAGATTTGATTAGATTATGTTAGTTTAAGCCTCCCTAACCGCTAAAAAAGAGCGTATCGAAGAAAGGAAGGAGGAAGGCACCACTTAGTGTAGAGTAAAGGGAATGCGGAATCTATGCAGAAGGGGCATAGAAACAGTAAGTTGGGAAAGAAGTTCATGAAACAAGGTAAAAAGTTGAAGAAGAATGTAGTAGGTGCTGAAAAAAAAAACAGGACAGCAGTAAACTGAAAAAAGATGGTCCTTAACAAAACAAAAAACGTTTTATCTCAACAAAAAGAAGGCCAACCTAACTCTCAGCTCAGGACCTCACATTTTTCCCCTGGGAGTGCTAATTCCCAAGATGCAATAGTTGTATCCCCCTGAGGGGGGGTTGAATACAATAACATGTACACTTAATACAGGAACATATACACTTGAAACAAGAACATATACGCTTAATCACATGCCAATTTAATTACCCCCCCTATTGTTTGAAACTTCTTTTGACTTCGATGAAAATATATATTTTTCCTCAAAACACAGTCGTGTTAAACTATCCCGCAATAAATACTTTGTAGCGTTGTACGTGTATATATGCAACCACACACACTGATGCCCTTGGCAATGTACTCACATATAGCAAGCCATATACAAGGATGGTATTTCATCTATGCTGGACTTACGAAACATTTCACGTCGTCGCAGCTGCCAGCACGAGGAGCAAACTTACGCTGCCGGCTGCGCGTCACAAACAACGATAAATAATACAGATTATACGTTAGTTTAAATGTCCCCATCTGAGACAAAGGTGTTCCAAAGAGAGGATGGAGGAAGGTACAGTTTAGTATGTAGTTGAGGGAACGCGGGATGTATGCACAAGGTGCACAGCAACAGTAAGTTGAGAAAGAAGTTTATGAAACAAGATAAAAGTTGATCGATGAAAATAGTAGGTGCTGAAAAACAGGACAGCAATGGACCGAAAAAAAAATGCTTCGTAACAAAAACAAAAAACTGTTTTATTTGAACAAAGTGAAGGCCTTTCTAACTTTGAGGACCAGACCTCGCATATTCCCTTTGGGAGCGCTAATTCCCATGGATATAATGGTTGTATCCCCCTGAGGGGCGTACTATAATAAAAATCCAACACCTAATCACGGGAGTCGCGATGTTTCACCTCAAGATCACTTACAACTTGGCAAAACTTACGCTGCGAGCTGTTCTTAAGACGACGTGGTTATTTAAGAACTCAGCATCTAATCATAGGAGTCGCCGTGTCCCACTTGGCATAACTTACGCTGCCAGCTGAACGTTATGACGAGGTGGCATTTTTGAAGCTCCTTATCACGAGAATCCTGGCACTATGGAGGCTACAGCGACTAATAATACCCTTGGTGTGTTTATTTTTTAAATACCTAATAGTATCCTTGGTGTGTTTAGTTATTTAACACCTAATAGTATCCTTGGTGTGTTTAGTTATTTACAAATTGATATATTTGTTTGGTGTCCGTTTCTTAACCTTGTTTGATTCGAAGGATGCTCTATGACCGTATCTGTGATACGAGTTTCACCAGTGCACAAGTACAAGAATATTTATAAATCGCGGGTTCTGTTGGGATGGATATATTTTTTGGGCATCCACATCTGGAGGATTTGATGAAAGAAAATATCTAATCCTGCTATTTCTGACCAACTTTTGCACTAGAAGATTAAAATAATTCACGCTGCCAGCTGTGCGTTACGACTACGTGGTATTTTCAAAACTCATCATCACAGGAATCATGGAACCGTGTCAAAAATTTCCATAAGGAAAATATCGAATACCGTCATTTCTGACGGACTATTGCACTACAAAGTTTAGAATAGTTCCCGCTGCAAGCTGTGCGTTACGACTACGTGGTATTTTAACAGCTCTTTATCACAGGAGCCATGGCACAGGAGAGGCTACAGTGACGCCTGATTCAGAACAATTATTCAGGCTGCTAGCTGCGCTATGGTATTTTCAAAGGCCTCATCCCAGGAACCGCTGCACAGCGGCGGGTCAGAGCGCGCTCTGAGCAGCGCTGCGGTGGCCCACCTAGCCGCCGAGGTCGTGATCCAAGGGCGCGGTCCCACCTCCACACACTCCTTCGTTTACACAGCTTCGCACACAGGTACACACCGAACACACAGGTGCACACTCCTTACCATACTACACACCTCTACACACCACACACACACACACAGGTACACACACCTCACCACACATTTGCTCACACCTTCATACGTATACTCACACAGACATTCATACAATGGCTCATACAGACATCCGCTGACATGCATATTCTCACACAAGCTCACACAAACGCATGTACATGCTCATTTACCTTCACATATAAACTTACACATACACAGTACACACTGTATGTACACATAAGCACACACATACATACGCAAATGTAAATACAAGCACGCACACGCACAAACACAAAACACATAAATCCGCACAAAGATATATATATATAGACACAAAGATACATTACACATCACAAGTGCACACAAACGTATACACGCACACAAGCAGGCAGACAAAGGGCAGAGGTCCTATACGTGCACTAACATTCATGTGACTGTACGCACAGCCACCACGACTCAGCCACCCCCGCACACACGACCACACATGAACATTTCCGGTTCAGTGGTCCACTACGTACACGTTCGAGAACGCACATTCAATGTTCAGAACTACGACCGCGATATAAAATTTTCTAACTAGCTTAAAAGCAGTAAAGGAAGTTCAGCATCTGGAGCAACCACCCAAGTTTAATAAATATAGGGAGATTACCGAGGGAAATGAGCAAATTCCGTCGACCAAAATTTTACATGTTTTTATCACAACTATTTTCCAGTCACATCTGGTTTAAAAAAATATAAACAAATAAAATACCGCAGCCAACACTGATGATAGTTTTGCACAAGAGCAGCGTTAGAAGTTTTCCATCGGTTTAGTGATAAAATTTTGCACAAGAGTTTCCAGAATTTCATACGTCAGCCCATAACTTAGCTACGGGAATAATGCGAGGCGAATTTCATACGTCAGCCCATAACTTAGCTACGGGAATAATGCGAGGCGAATTTCATACGTCAGCCCATAACTTAGCTACGGGAATAATGCGAGGCGAATTTCATACGTCAGTCCATAACTTAGCTACGGGAATAATGCGAGGCGAATTTCATACGTCAGTCCATAACTTAGCAACGGGAATAATGCGCTTTAAATTTGATATGTCAGTCCATAACTTAGCTACGGGAATAATGCGCTGCCGAGTTCACATTCGAGTCACGGTTAACCACTTCTAAACATTTCAGGTAAAGACACAAAGAGGAGTAACCCGACAGTCCCGCACACATGACGATCAACGGTAAGTCCCCTTCATTTAAAGAAGGTGCAGAATATTTGAATAATTTTTATTTGAATGGAAAAGACGCAGGTCTCCGAATTTTTAATAAAACGTTCTCGCAGATGGTCACATTTTCACAAGAACAATTTCTCCAAGAACATTTTCCCGAAGAGCTACTTCCCTAAGAGCATTGTCCATTGGAACATTTTCCGAAGAAAATTTTCCGTAAAAACATTTTCCGTAAGAGCATTTTCCGTCAGAGCATTTTCCGTCAGAGCATTTTCCGTAAGAGCATTTTCCGTAAGAGCATTTTCCGTAAGAGCATTTTCCGTAAGAGCATTTTCCGTCAGAGCATTTTCCGTCAGAGCATTTTCCGTCAGAGCATTTTCCGTCAGAGCATTTTCCGTCAGAGCATTTTCCGTAAGAGCATTTTCCGTAAGAGCATTTTCCGTAAGAGCATTTTCCGTAAGAGCATTTTCCGTAAGAGCACTTTCCGTAAGAGCACTTTCCGTAAGAGCACTTTCCGTAAGAGCACTTTCCGTAAGAGCACTTTCCGTAAGAGCACTTTCCGTAAGAGCACTTTCCGTAAGAGCACTTTCCGTAAGAGCACTTTCCGTAAGATCATTTTCCGTAAGATCATTTTCCGTAAGATCATTTTCCGTAAGATCATTTTCCGTAAGATCATTTTCCGTAAGAACATTTTCCGTAAGAACATTTTCCGTAAGAACATTTTCCGTAAGAACATTTTCCATAAGAACATTTTCCGTGAGAGCATTTTCCGTAAGAGCATTTTCCGTAAGAACATTTTCCGTAAGAGCATTTTCCGTAAGAGCATTTTCCGTAAAAACATTTTCCGTAAGAACATTTTCAGTAAGAACGTTTTCCGTAAGAACATTTTCCGTAAGAACATTTTCCACAAGAACATTTTCCACAAGAACATTTTCCACAAGAACATTTTCCACAAGAACATTTTCCACAAGAACATTTTCCATAAGCACATTTTCCATAAGCACATTTTCGATCGGAACGTTTTCCATAAAAAACATTTTGCACAAGAACACATTCCACGAACACATTTTCCACAAAACCTTTTCCAAAAGAATAACCTCGAAAAAGCATCACGCTCACACGGAACAGAACGGAATTCTAATTTGCCAAGCGCTCGTTTGCCACACCCACTCCGATGACAGTTCTATAATCCCTTACAAAAACTGAAGGACCAGTGACGACGCTAGCTATAAGGGCCAGTCGAACAGGTCCTCTATCGCAACAAACAAACGAACGTTCAAACTGCCAAGTTACAGGAACGCCCACCGATACGCGGAAAGAAAGAAAAACTGTTTCCAATAAAGATGAGGAGAACGGAGGTGTAGAGAGAGAGAGGGAGGGAGAGGGAGGGAGGGAGGGAGGGAGGGAGACATAGAGAAGGATTAGTAAACGCATTTCGTTATGCAACGAGTGCGTTGTCGCTTATATACGAACAAAAGTACACACGTATGGTTTTTTCTAGACATATCGACGTGCGCACGCGCAAAACGCACGCAAGTCACGCGTGGGAATGAAACACGTGACGTAGAAACGCGTCTGGGCGCGCACTTCTGTAAGAAAACTTGGAAAAACGAATCAATGAGACAATTCGAGCCGAATTCATCATAAATGCGTGATACACGGATAAAAAATTCATCACGACCCGTCCACCTTACAATTTCTTCTTCTAACGCAATTTACAAAATACGATACTTTTAAAAAACACATTACTTCACACTTTCAGAAAGCTAAAGCGCACCGCATGTTTACAACTCTCAGCTGTGCTCGCCAAGCAAACAGCCAACAAGTTTTGCTCGTTTGCTCTAAATTCGTCGCTTGCAAACGAACACCGACAACAAAATGATCGTAATCTCTTCGCGCAGCCGTCGCCCACGCACGGATTGACACATTTGTGGTCTGACGGAAAGGCGGCAGCCACACACCGTCACCGCAACGCCTACACCGCCAGAAGCAACGTCAGCGTCAGCAGCAACGCATGTTGCAACGTCAACGCAAGAAGCAACGTCAACAGCAACGCAAGAAGCAACGTTACCGTCAGCAGCAACGTCAACGCCAGCAGCAACGTCAACGCCAGCAGCAACGTCAACGCCAGCAGCAACGTTACCGTCAGCAGCAACGTTACCGTCAGCAGCAACGTTACCGTCAGCAGGAACGTCAACGTCAGCAGCAACGTCAACGCCAGCAGCAACGTCACCGCCAGCAGCAACGTCACCGCCAGCAGCAACGTCACCGCCAGCAGCAACACCAAACAGACACGACTCCTGTAGCTTCCACAAAAGAATGCAAACAAGAAAGTGGGAGCCAAGTAAAATAGGGATTTTATTTAGATCAACTTATTGAAGGCTGCCTAAATACAGGGTATTTCATTATTACGGGACCGAAACAATCTTTAATAGCTTTTGATGCTATGCACGGATTTTTGAGAACAAAACAGTAGAATCCTGAGATTCAAATCTTTTATTTGGTACCTACGTATTCATGATACAACTGTCTAAACAAGAATCAGAAGACAGTGAAATTCTTTCTGCTTTGAAACTGCAGCCAAGATGACGAACTGGACAAAGGAACAATTAGCTTCCATAAGCACTGCATACTTCTCTAATGGAAGGAGCATTGTCCTAGCCCAGCGAAGTTTCTTGAGAGAGGACAACCTGCGAAGTTCTAGTGGCTAGGGCATTGCTCCCTGCATTAGAGAAGTATGATGCTTATGAAAGCTAATAGTTCCTCTGTCCAGTTCGTCATCTTGGCTGCAGTTTCGAAGCAGAATGAATTTAACCGTGTCCTCTGATTCTTATTTAGACAGTTGCATCATGAATGAGTAGCTACCAAATAAAAGATATAAATCGCAGGATTCTACGGCCGGTTTGTTTTCGAAGATCCGTTCATAGTATAAAAAGTCATAAAAGATTTTTTCGGATCCCGTATTTAAAAAAACACCCTGTACACAAAATTTTTCTAGAGACATGAAAAGAGGCACTATTTAATATGGATTCAAGAGGACGGAAAATTTATAGACAAGTGTGTTCACACACACGATTACTTGCGCACAGACACAGCAAATTTGAAGGAAGTTAATGACAGAAGATAAAAGTTGAAAAATTAGAGATGCCGAAAAATGTATATCACTGAACAGAAAAAGAACGGTCCGTGAGAAAAAACATTTCAATTTCGACATAAATGGGCTCCTTGACTTTCAGCTCACAGCCTCGTATTTTCCCCTTGAGAACGCCAATTCTCATATATATAATTGAGGAGTACACTTAGGGTACGAAAATGGGAAACATCGAACACAACATCAGCAATAAGCGAAGTTAAATCAGGAAAACATAACAACAAAGTAAACACGAAGAACTCGTGCAATTCACTTCCATCCTTGTTCACTTTTTGCGTCAGCGTGAAGCAAGCAAACGAGCATCATCTCGCTTGCAGAGGCGCTGGCTCGCGTTCAAGCACCGAACAATGAATACCACCTGCAGGAAAGCAGCAGCAACAGCTGCAGCTGTGAGTTGGTGCAACAGCTGCAGCTGTGAGTTGGTGCAACAGCTGCAGCTGTGAGTTGGTGCACCAGCTGCAGCTGTGAGTTGGTGCAACAGCTGCAGCTGTGAGTTGGTGCAACAGCTGCAGCTGTGAGTTGGTGCAACAGCTGCAGCTGTGAGTTGGTGCAACAGCTGCAGCTGTGAGTTAGTGCAACAGCTGCAGCTGAAAGATGGTGCAACAACTGCAGCTGTGAGTTGGTGCAACAACTGCAGCTGTAAGGTGGTGCAACAACTTTAGCTGTGTGCAACAACTGCAACTGTAAGGTGGTGCAGCAACTGCAACTGTAAGGTGGTGCAGCAACTGCAACTGTAAGGTGGTGCAGCAACTGCAACTGTAAGGTGGTGCAGCAACTGCAGCAGCAACTCCGCGATCAGCACGTCAATGGATCGATCACTCGAGTCGTACCAATGCCTCGGTGGAGTGGCAGGTATTCGGACAGCTCTCTTGCACGCACTTCACGGTATACCGTGACGCACTTCCAAGCTGCGTTATTGATGAGACGCGAAAGCCAATACTGCGTTGGTTTACTTAGAGCTATTCCGACACGCAGACGAACTCATTAGTAGCCACGGCAACACATGTGAGCACCTGAAAATTTAAAGATGACAAAGTCAGTCGAGCCCATCGTGAAACTTCTTCACGTTTGTGGACTGCTAATTTTGAAAGAAAAAACTTGCGCTTCACTGTCATTTATTAACATCTGACATGCGGCTGTGAAACGACAAGGTCGGTAATGCGTTCATCCATCTTATGTAAGTCCAAACTGAATGAAGTGTTAGTTTTCTCTTGCAAGTTAAGAAACGCTATTGCTGAATATTTCTAAACTGTTTATTGCTATAGGTGCAGTTAGGAAGTTTGACTTTTTTTTCTTCTAGAAGAACCTCTTTTCAATCCACGTACATTATTATCTCCATAAACTCTTTTATTAAACATTGGTCGCTTTTTCCTCAAAAGGTGCCATCTAATCTGACAGAGTGGGGCTGTTCACACCCTTAACTTACACTCTACTGCTGCAAGTAACTCAAGGTACTATCAATAGGGTGTACGGCAAGTTAGAATTCCGTTCTGTTCTGAGTGAGCGTGATGTTTATTATAGAAGCTGTTCTTTAGGAAAATGTTTATATGGAAAATCTCCTTGAAGAGATCACTAGGGGCAGATGTATAAGCAAGATTCTCCGAGATCGGATTGACCGAAAAAATGAAAGACGTAATTTTGCTCAAACAGCAGAGAACCAAGGTTTCGTCACTGATAAGCAGGAGCCAAAAAACTTTTCTTCTAGGGCAGAAAAAAGGAGCAAGGTTCTATTGAAGGGAGTTGACCAACGAAAGAAAAAAAACTCGGTTTTACCAACAAAATGGAACCGAGTTTCGTAACGAAAGTAACAGTAAGGAACTCCAAAATGGAGTTTCGTAACGAAAGTAACACATATGCGAAAACAATCAGATCAGATTAAATTAAATTTGTCAAATTAATCAGATCAACCGAAATCTAATCAGATTAGTCATATCAACCGAAATCTGATCAGATTAGTCACATCAACCGAAATCTGATCAGATTAGTCATATCAACCGAAATCTGATCAGATTAGTCATATCAACCGAAATCTGATCAGATTAGTCATATCAACCGAAATCTGATCAGATTAATCAGATCAATCGAAATCTGATCAGATTAATCAGATCAATCGAAATCTGATCAGATTAATCAGATCAATCGAAATCTGATCAGATTAATCGGAATCTGATCAGATTAATCGGATTAATCGAAATCAAATCAGATAAATCAGATCAATTAAAATCTAATCAGATTAAATCACATAAGCAGAGTTTCGTGCCCCACAAAAAGAGGCAAAAAATAAAACTTCGTAAGACTCCGCGGACTGAGGCGTCCGCGAGGCTGTTCAGACGTTCAGTTTCAAATTTAAATAAAATGTTTTGCAAGCAGCATTTATTCTAGTGAACGATCATTCACTAATATACTGATCATCTATTAGAGCACGAGGGATTATTTTAAAAAACTGCCAGTTCGATTTCAAACATTTTTAACAAACAAGAATTTTTTTGTTTGAATGTTGAGAAAGTTATACTGTAGTGCACGCTCCTAAAGTCTGCACGAAAAAGTTACACTGTAAAATGCACTTCAAGAATAGAATTATGGAAAATTTTCCATAAAAAAAATGCGACCACAAAGCTTCCTTCGTAAGAAAATAATGATCAAAACACTAGCATCGACATTCGAGAGATCGGTACAACTAATGACGCGCAAGTCTTGAGAGTATTGAGAATGGACACGCAAGTCCAAACAGGAGTATTGAGAATGGACACGCAAGTCCAAACAGGAGTATTGAGAATGGACACGCAAGTCCAAACAGGAGTATTGAGAATGGACACGCAAGTCCAAACAGGAGTATTGAGAATGGACACGCGAGTCCAAACAGGAGTATTGAGAATGGACACGCGAGTCCGAACAGGAGTATTGAGAATGGACACGCAAGTCCAAACAGGAGTATTGAGAATGGACACGCGAGCCCAAACAGGAGTATTGAGAATGGACACGCGAGTCCAAACAGGAGTATTGAGAATGGACACGCGAGTCCAAACAGGAGTATTGAGAATGGACACGCGAGTCCAAACAGGAGTATTGAGAATGGACACGCGAGTCCAAACAGGAGTATTGAAAATGGACACGCGAGTCCAAACAGGAGTATTGAGAATGGACACGCGAGTCCAAATAGGAGTACTGAGAATGGATACGCAAGTCAATATAGAGTACGGACACCCAAGTCAAAAGTAATGTGAATGGAAGTCCATAACCGGAACTGTAATGTTCGATGAGAATCAATTCCGATGATTGCGACACACTCCACTAGGCAGCTGAGCTGTTCCGAATGATAAGTGCTCTTGGTAATGTAAAGTTTCCAATTACGGGCTAATTTTCAGACACTTTGCGTCGTCGTAGCGCTACATACGACTGTGGGTCCACTCCAACACAACCAACTGTATTACTATGACGACTCGACACTTTGGCTGCGGCAGGTAAAACTGAAGTTTAATATTCAACTAACGTTTGTAATCAAGTATAGTAAGCAGTGTTAAAAATATCAAACATTAACAGGTTCGTGCTTTCCTTTAACTTTGATTAAGTGTTTATAAAAATTGAGTTTGTGATGACAGGTCGGTCAACGGCGTAATGACAGCGGTCGCAGTGTTAAATTGTTTAAAATGCCGGCCCCATATCGCTTGGAATTTTTGCGTAGTGAACTTTGAAACAGAGCATGTGAGACCATAATGTCTCATTTGCATATAATGACTTTCATAACGCTAAAGATTCCGAAAAACAATTTGCAGCTACTGGAAAGAGCCTCAAGAACGACTCAATCATAATCGAGAAAACTGGGCTCGTTGAGTCATGAAAATACACAGACAGAAATTCACAAGAGTGCAATATTGCTCGTGTCATGAAACCATAAAAAAGACGTTCAGAATATAAAAAAATTCAAAAAAAGGGAATGAAAAAATCTATTACCACATATACCGAAGTTTTTTGGATGAAATGCCGTTCAATTTTGAGAAAAAATAAAAAAATCTTTCCTAAATATGCCTAAAGTATTCTGATGAAATGCCTAAATTAAGATTTAATTCAGAAGGATCCCTCTCAAGGCCAGTGCGTGATATACATAGTGATTAGGAACCTCACTAGTATCACTAATATAGTTGGCCCGGTGACATCACCTCCGTGTTAGTAGGGTCTAAGTGGTCACATGTTTGTCTTAAAAGCTCCCTGGTTATGCTGAGAATCAGTGGCTAATTGATTTATATAGAATTAAAGGTTCTTAAAAGCACCCTGGTTATGCTGAGAATCAGTGGCTAATTGATTTATATAGAATTAAAGGTTCTTAAAAGCACCCTTGTTATGCTGGGAATCAGTGGCTAATTGATTTATATAGAATTAAAGGGTCTTAAACGCACCCTGGAAATGCTTGGAACCACTTGCTAATTAATTTTTACATAGAATTTAAGGATATTGTTGAAACGCTGAAGAATACTGACATAACGGACTAATGCTTAGTGCTATGACGCTTAAAAGCATCCTGTAAATGCTTGGAACCACTAGCTTATTGAGTCTTAAATAGAATTAAAGGATATTGTGGAAACGCTGAAGAATACTCACATTACGGACTAATGCTTAGTACTGTTACGCTATGACAACTGTATGACATGCACAAAGTTACTGATGATAAATTGTTGTAATTTCTGACCGTGCAGTGACGTCAGTATCAACAATGAATAGCGATCTAAAACTAAGGTTTCGTTGTATACATTTGTTGGATGGCATAACTTAGTAAATAGCAGGCATTAGTTCCTATTGTCTACAGAATGAATAAAACATGTAGGATTGAATAACAGAAGGAGTTTGAAACTACCATTCGTACGCTGAATTAATGTTCTAAAGCTGAGCTGGCGAAGAGTTAGGCCCATTTCACACTGAGCTAGCAAATCAGCATCCCGCAAGCTAGCATGAGCTATCTAGCAGATGGTCTGCGAGACTTGTAGGTAGGAATAGCATCGTCACCTCGCATGCTGGATAAAACATGCGAGTTCTGTGTGAAGGCAAAGGCTCGTAATTGTGCTATTCCTACCTACCAGACTGGCAGACCGTCTACTAGATACCTCATGCGAGCTTGCTAGATGCCGTATGGCTAGCTCAGTGTGAAATGGGCCTTAGCCCGTGTACCAATATGCCTACGTGCGTTTGCTTGCATGAACAAGCCTATACATGAATCAATGAATCAATAAGAGAATCTTCTTTTATTTGTAATTTTATGGAATTTGCTGAACGAAGCTGAAACGACACGAAGCCTGCAAAATGAGCTTCTTGAAGATTAGACGTTAGTTAAAGCCTCCCTAACAGTAACAAAGGCGTTCCGAAGAGAGGAAGAAAGGCACCATTTAGTATGGTGTTAAGGAAGCGCGGATTATATTCACAAGGTGCATGGAAACATTAAGTTGAGAAAGAAGTTCAAGATTATTAGATTAGATTATTAGTTAGTTTAAGCCTCCCTATCCTCAACAAATGAGATCCAAAGAGAGGAAGGAAGAAGGCACCATTTAGTATGGAGTTAAAGGGAACGTGGAATCTATGCAGAAAGGGCATAGAAACAGTAAGATGAGAAAGAAGTTCATGAAACAAGATCAAAGTTGAAGAAGAAAGTAGGTGTTGAAAAAACAGGAGAGCAGTGAATCGAAAAAAAGTTAGTCCGTAACAAAACAAAAACCTATGTTATTTTAACAAAAAGTAAGCCTACCTAACCTTTAGCTCGGGCCCTCACATTGTCCCCCTGGGAGCGCTAGTTCCCATAGATACAATAGTTGTATCCCCCTGAGGGGGAAGAAGTTCAAGAAACAAGACAAAAGTTGAAGAAAGTATTAACGAGCTTTTTAAAATGAAACAACTTTTCACTATAGCGTGCACACACATACTACTGCGATAACCATCAGTTTATACACAAGAAACACTGATCTCTAAATGCCCGAATACCGTCGCCGTCATTGGCGCAGCCGGCCGAAAATTTCGAGGGGAGGGGGGGGGGGNGGGGGGAGGAGTTCGCCAGGATCTCCGACGAATAATTTCAAGGGGGTACCAGACATTAATTATCAGCAATCTTTTAATTCTTTTACTTAAAATGGCGCCTGAAACTGGCCCCCAGCTAAACATTTCTTAGGGGGGAGGGGGCCGTGGCCCCCGTGTCTCCCCCTGGCTGCGCTTCTGGTCGTCGTAATTATTACATTAACAATTTTTATCCAATGCGTACTTGACTAACACCGATGCTTGAAGGCGAGCCAGTATGATGTGACAAGGAGCTCACACTCTGGCACTTGAAATGTATATTTAAATCAGAATTCCAAAAACTTTCGAAAATTTCACGTCTTCAAGGACAACCACGTTCGCAAATACAGCGCTGAATATTAAACAGTTATTCGGAGCATGTGCAGCTGAAGTTATCATAAAATGAATGTTGGTCAGTGCCTGATACCATTCATCAACCATGTATGAGTGAATGACTATTCGATGCCACCAGCACCAGAATGACTATTCGATGCCACCAGCACCAGAATGACTATTCGATGCCACCGCGGAGTTAGCCACATGTATAAATGGTTCGCCTTCTGCAAATCCGAATTGTAAATAAAAGAGTAAATTAATAAAGTGATTGAACTTATTAAACAAGATAATGATCTCATTATTGACCCGTTTCTTTTCACTTTTATTTATAATTCAGAGTTATTGATACAAAGATCTCGGCTGTGGAAGCTTCCAGCCGCGGTGCTACTAAATATGACACCATAAAGCACACATAAGTTAATCTGTACAAATTATGCCAATGACGCACATGTTTGATAATATATCACGTCAAAATCGCATCCAGTGAAGCTCGTATCCCTCGGAATCTAGCTTAAAAAAGCCAGAGCTTCAATAATTGAGTGCCAACCAACTCAAAGCTTAAGCACAACATAGAAAATCTAGAGAATCAGCACAGCCCGTGGGTGCAGGTCGATTCAAACTCCCGAGGCGACCCAAAATCGCTTTCAAAACTGCCAAGGCCACCAGACGAGGCTGCAGAGAACAATGCCACTTACGGAGCGAGAAAAATTGGCGTCCTCTCTCAAGAACGGCCGGGGCGGAACTGGCTGTGGAGCTCAGGTGAGTCAGGTCACCCAGGTGACGGTGTTGTTTCAGTATAATGGGGGGAGAAAAGGTTGGGGGGAGGGAGGGGTGACTCCAGGCGAGGGTGACTCCAGGCGAGGGTGACTCCAGGCGAGGGTGACTCCAGGCGAGGGTGACTCCAGGCGAGGGTGACTCCAGGCGAGGGTGACTCCAGGTGAGGGTGGTTTCTTAAAGGAAATATAGCTCCCTTTCTAGAAATAAAATTTTTACTTATAACCGCGGAAATGAAATTCTAACTTGTGATTAAAAAAGCTCAAATACTTTCTGTACACCTACTATAATTACCCATACATTTATTCAAGGCTTTCGCTTTTTCTCGTGCTCATAATAAAAAAGCCCTCCTAACACCTATATTTCACTTCCTTTAATCAAAAACTTTTCCCGCGATTTCGTTGATATCATTTCCGATTGATGTGCACAGTTCGCAAATTTCTAATTACACACAACGAATTAAATTCATGATGAATTATTTCGCTCGCCGTACAACAGCTTTCCATCCCCTGGATAATGACACCGAAGACACCTAATCCACGAAATATAGTATGACCTAATACAATATGAAAATATAGATGTGTGAATTTTCCCACATAATTTGTATTCCCTCAAAATTTTCAACACGTTCCCCGCGTGTTGGGCCACAAGTGTAACACAAGGTAAGTTGCTCATTCACGTACGTACGAGAATAAATGAATGGCAAATCGGTTTTGCAACCATTTCAAAAAATAAATGTGCGAATACGAGGTGAAATGTTACCGTGCAATTGTATTTTTCATAAATCTCAGGAAGGATAAAAATGTATTCGAGCAGTAAAGTCGGTTTCCCAATTCTGCTACTTAAAACCTAATCAAACTAACGGGAACAACCGCGAAAACGTGGTAATCTACGCGGATTTTCAATTACTATTCCCTCAAAATCTTCAAGCGTTGGCATGTAAATTGGAGCGGTAAACTTGCAACCCTCAACACTTTGACTGCGACGTGCGCCACCGGTGGCCACGAAAGGGATTATCATAATGCTGTTCACCGACCAGTAGTCACAAACCCAATCTTCATAAACACTTAATCAAAACTGAATGAAGGCACGATCCAGTTAATGATTGCTACTTAAAAAATTGCTTCCTACAATTCATTTTAAATTTCAGTTGAATATTAAACTTCAGTTTTACCTGCCTCAAAGTGTTAAAGACTAAACGTTCACTTTTAAGCTTTTTACCTCGGTCCGCCATAGTCCGCCTCGTCTTCGTAAGCAGCTTTGATGCGCCGCTGCCGAAGCTCGGAGCGAGGGCTTCCTGACCGGCTTTTTCCAGTCAGATCCATCGTGATCGAATCTTCAATTTTCTCTGGCAAAACTAGAGGAAGAGTTGAGATGGGACTTGAGGAAGAGTAGAGATGGGACTTGAGGAAGAGTAGAGATGGGACTTGAGGAAGAGTA
>JACJUY010015566.1:0-15342 GCA_014220935.1 Platorchestia sp. MABIK | reverse complement strand
GGCGCTTCCATAATCGGGCTCGTAAAATGCAGGGCTCTCGAGCGGAGCTGGGATTCAGTTCTCCATGTTAGTCATGAGGTGCAAATTAAGCGATGTATTAATACGGGAATTGTCTTGCGAGATCAGCTTATCTAAATGATATTGAATGGCACATTTATATCAGCCTGTGTTAATACATGACTATTATTACGAAATTAGTTTGATGAAAGGATTTTGAATAGCACATTTAATTAAGGGAAATTCATTTCAGCCTTTATTTATACATGAATTTTTTAGCGAGATCAGCTTATTGAAATTATATTCAATTATACAGTTATTTAATGTAAATTTATATTCGTGCAAGATCAGTTTATTCAAAGGATATTGAATGGCTCAATAAATTAAGGGAAATTGATATCAATGAACCATTCCATCTCTTGAGGTTTCAAATATGATGCACTTCGAATAAGAGCCATCGAGATATAATTAGATGTTAGTTTAAGTCTCCCTATTCACAGTAAAGTGTTCCAAAGAGAGGAAAAACCACTTAGTATGGAGAAAAGGGAATGCGGAATCTATGCACAAGGTGCATAGAAACAGTAAGTCGAGAAAGCATTTCATGAAACGAGATAAAAATTGTAAAAGTAGTAGGTGCTGAAAAACAGGACGGTAGAGAACCGAAAAAAGGCGATCCTTAACATACCAAAAAACATTTCGTTAGAACCAAAAGAAGCCCTA
Organism: Platorchestia sp. MABIK; assembly: GCA_014220935.1. Classification (NCBI taxonomy): domain Eukaryota; kingdom Metazoa; phylum Arthropoda; class Malacostraca; order Amphipoda; family Talitridae; genus Platorchestia; species Platorchestia sp. MABIK. The sequence goes on along the minus strand of JACJUY010015566.1, from coordinate 14,625 downwards.
CCTAACTACTAGCTCGGGACCTTACATTTTCCTCCTGGGAGTACAAATTCCCATAGATACAATGGTTAGGTGCTTCTATACCCTACTATAGCGTGAGGTCTACCGCCATCTGCCGCCTACCCAGGCGCAGTTTGAGATGTGCAAATTGAGTGTTTATCGCAAAATTAAATGTATGAAAAAAGTAATATCCATTAGTAACCTAACCTCACGCTATAGTACTAGCGAGAGGTAGATCTCATGCTATATGGCGGTAGACCTTACGCTACAGCAGCACCCTGTAGTTGTATCCTCCTGAGGGGAATAAGAAGGACAGAAAATACGCAATAAAAGGACAAAAAACGCAATAGATAGCCAGAAAGTACTGTGACGAAGTAAATAAAACACGAAATAGAAAGATAGCAAACACCAATAGAGAATACAAGAGACAGAAAACGCGAAAAAGAATGATAGCAAACATCAATAGAGAACCCAAGAGACAGAAAACACGAAAAAGAAAGATAGCAAACATCAGTAGAGAATAGAGAACCCAAGAGACAGAAAACACGAAAAAGAAAGATAGCAAACATCAGTAGAGAATAAAGAACCCAAGAGACAGGAAACACGAAAAAGAAAGATAGCAAACATCAGTAGAGGCCCCAGAGAACTATGCGTCCACTTCTGTCTCCAGTCAAATTCGGCTGCGTCGGTGTAATCAGAAGCGAAGGAAGATGACAGCAGAGCTCTGCCGACTCGGACCTATAATTCCAAGAAATGTGACCGTGACTCCTTACCTATAAATTGACATAAAATGTTCAAGAATTGTACGTCCAGAAGCGAATATTGGATCCATGAGATGGACGAATACGGCCCTGGATTCTAATGTTCATAATCAAACGTCCAATTCACACTACTGAACTCGAATGCGGGGGGTTAAACTCAAGTTCGATATTCAACTACTTCCGTTAAACTCAGATACAATGTTTGACTCAAGTTAAATTCTATTTCAATGATTACAACTCCAGTTGAAATAAGTTTAGATATTCAACTTTAAGGTGTTAAATAATTAATTGGAACGCACTTCATTCGATTTACATCAAATTCGTGTACGAACCTAAATTTTCACGGACAAAAATTAGACCAGTTTTTCTAAGAATCTAATGCTTGAGTCAAACTAACCATAACTGGCAAAACCAAAGCAAAGTTTTGGGAGCAGAAGTAGAGGTACACACAAAATGAAGTATAATACGAAGATAAATCGACTGTCCTTCATTAGTTCAAACCATCAACTTCACAAGCCTGTTTGGTATTTATAAAATTGCCAGCAACTTTTAACTTTAAACTTGAGTTGAATTTCGAACTTCAGTTTAACCCCCTGCAATCAACGTGTTAATACGAAGATAGATCGACTGTCCTTCATTAGTCCAAACTTTCCACTTAACAACCCTTTGGAAGATGATTAAAGCGGGACAAAAATAAGACGAAGATGGCAAAAATAGGCAAGTTTCGGTGGCGCCGTCACGTGTCTCCTAGGCGAGATTAAAGGCGACACCCCACACGCTGAAGCCCTATGCTGGCTCCCGCCACGCCCTCTGCCGGCTGGACGCTCTTCGTTGCAGCAGGTCGCTTTACATGGCTCCAGCTTTTGGTCTGATGAAATACGTCGAGTTTCACACCACGTGTGCTATTTATTCGCTTCCTTGGAGAAGATTGTTCATTCTTCGACTTCCATGTTTCAGCATTATTGGTGCAGGTCGCTTTACAGGAGCTCCAGCTTTTGGTCTGATGAAATACGTTGAGTGCCACACCACGTCCACCACTAAGTTATTTCTTCGCTTTCTTGCAAGAGGTAGTCATAGATTTATTTTCAACTTCCGCATGTTCCAGCTGGTCAATTTATACAGACATAGACTCTAGCTTTTGGTGTAACACGTTGACTGCGTATTGGTACATATGTGTACCACTAGGCAAATTGCTCATTAAATGCTGGAATATACAAATAACACTTCAACTATTTTGCTACCTTTTGCGAAATAAATTTTAGAGGATAAGGTAACATATCATGGTTCAATTGTATTTTTTACACATTTTAGAGAGGTTAAAAGTGTATTAGAGCAGTAAAGCCGGTTTTATATTAAGACTTCTTCTAACCTAACTGTACGGACCGTATCAACCGCACAACCGTAGTCGACATGTTAATGAAGTACGTGAAGTAACGCACAGCAGCCAACATCTGTTATTTATTCTTTTTTTGCGAGAGAATTTTTTTTCTTTGACTTGCATGTTCCAGTATTTTTACATCAGGTCGCTTTACAGTGGCTCTGGCTTATTGAAATTAGTGGAGTAACACACCACATTCAACATGCGTGTGTGTCATTTACTATCTTTCTTGTGAGAGTTAGCATCTGTTTAAATTTTTTTAGACCTCTAACTTTTGGCTTAATGCAACACGTGGCGCAACACACCACAGCCAACACGGGTTTTACTTACTTTCTTTCTTGCATGAGATAGTGCATAGATTTTTTTCGACTCCCGAATAGGTCGCTTTACAATGGTTCTAGCTTTTGGCTTAATGAAACACGTGGACTAACGCACCACATCCAACACGAAGGTTATTTACTCTCTTTCTTGAAAGATTGTTTATGTTTCGTTCCATGATTTGAACATAACTGCAGAAAAATGCTAAAGCTGCTCTAGCCCAATCATTACATAGAGTAAGACACTTCTTTAACACTTTTACTGCGACTAATACATATTGAGTTCAATGACAAACTCAAATTTGAAGTCAATTGTAGTAAAATATTTTGAAAATACAAACATGAACTGGATCGTGCCTTCATTTAGCTTTGATTAGGTATTTTTGAAAATTAAATTTTCCACCACTAGTTGGTCAGCAGCATTATGAAAATTACCTCCGTGAACCACCGGTGGCGCACGTCGCAGTCAAAGTGTTAAATGCGTTATTTCCCAGATTTTTCATGTAGATTTTCCAAGATTCCGACCCATGCGATATCGATGAAGCTGGTCACTTATACGCCGACATGACCGTACTTATTCTATTTAGACATTAAGGCAGAAATTTTATTTAGACGAATATATTCACATGTAGTCGAAGCGATTTCGTGAAAATTTTTCGGGCTAGGTCAGCATTTTCAACCAAAACATCTTTTCAGCCAGTATTTGGGTGCAATGATTATTTATTCATTCATTTTTTACACGTAATGGAAATAACATTGGAAACAACTCAAGCCAATGCTCCTTAAAGATCATGAGTAACACGAACATTATTCTTGGGGGTAAGGAATGATTTTAGAAGAGGAATTGTGCAACTGCCAACGGAGTTAAGAAAATAAAGTGTAATACCTAAAAAATGAATTACTGAAAACAATACTCTATTTCGAGCCGTGAAAACAATTCCCTATTCCGAGCACTGAAAACAATTCCCTAATCCGAGCACTGAAAACAATTCCCTATTCTGAGCACTGAAAACAATTCCCTATTCCGAGCACTGAAAACAATGACCTATTACGAGCACTGAAAACCATCCCCTATTCCGAGCACTGAAAACAATCCTCTATTCCGAGTACGGAAGCGCAAGTCCCGCAAAACCATTCGAACCGAAAGGTCAGTCGCCTCCGATTGGCTTGATAAACTTCGTTTTTACAGGACATATACACCGTCCTCGGTGTAAAACTACTCCAGAGGCAACGGTGCGCATCTCAAAGACAAGAAAGCACCTCGAAGATAAAAATAAGAAGGCAGTGAGGCTAGCTAGACACCGGATCCTTTAGTATCAACTCCTCGAGAGGTTGGATGCTCAAAAAGCAACTGTACTTCAAAGGAGACTGTCGTTTTCATGGCACCTTCTTTTGATAGAGATACAAAAGTGCAAGGCGAATGGTAGATTTAACACTTTCACGGCGACGTGAGCCACCGGTGGTACACGGAGGGAATTTTCATTATGCAGTTGATCAACCAGTAGGCAAAAACACAATTTTCATAAATACTTAAATGAAAACTTAATGAAGGCATGAACCAGTCAATGTTTCCTGTTTTTAACTTTATTTGCGTAAATTGACTGTTAATTTGAGTTCAATATTAAACTTCAGTTTTACCAGCCGCAGTCAAAGTGTTAAACAATTTATTTACCACAAGTGATTGAGTAGTAGATTGTTCCTTGACTGCGACGTGAGCCACATTTGGTCACAGAGAGAGTCTACATTATGCTGCTAATCAATCACAAACTTAATTTTTAAAAGTACTTAAGTAAAACTAAATAAAAACATGATCCAGTTTATGTTTGAGATTTTCCACTTTGCTTACTACAATTGACTTTAAATTTGATTTGAATATTAAACTTCAGTTTTACCTGCCGCAATCTAAGTGTTAAGTCTAGTACAATGGTCACATTTAAGTATAGCTACGTGTGGGCCCGAATAAGTTCAGCGACTTCTAGGGCGTCGTATCATCAACGCTATTCTAAAGTGAATAATTAAAAACAGTGCAAAAAAGGCGTATGTGTGAAAGTCTAATTGAGATGAGTTATGTATGAATCTGCAACCTGTTCAAAATTGTTTTATGCAGCAGAAAGTAGAAACTGCAACTATGATGTGAGCTTGGGAACAGTCGGCAGAAAGCACAAGAATTGGGTGTCAGAATTCATTAGAAGGTAGTTTTGACAAGAGCCTTGTCAAAAGTCAACAGACAACTAAAAAAAAGGTGTAATAATTGATTAGAAATTAGATTTGACATGAGCCTCGTCAACAGTCAACACAGGACACAAAATTGGTTGCAAGAGTGAATTAGAGGGTAGTTCAGACAAGACCCTTTCTGACAGTTCACACAACACTCACACATAACCTGAAGCACAATAAGAGTAAAGTGCACAAAATTCGGCAGCCCTTATGAAGAATGTTAAAATTAGTAACTCGAATTACTCGCAACATCCATTTCCTACAAACACAATGATTTTACTCATTCCAAATCAGAGGCTCAGAACCAGGGGTAAATTTACCCCTAAAGGGTAAAAAATCAAATAGTCGGGGGTAAATAATTGAAATACATGATAATTTAAAAGATTATTCAATTAAATCCAATTAGTAAAATGAGAGAACGCAAAGAAAACGTGTGTGTGCTTTGAATGGGAGTAGGGGGTAAATGGAGAAATACGTAAAGCCGAGGGGGTCACTGATGGAGTAAAGGTTGAGAATGGCTGCTCCAAATGCGAAAAATTTGTTACTCGAATTGCCTACTCTCGAAAAATTAATCCTTCACCTCAACACCCGCAACTGATATAAACTCAAAATAATTAACATCCGGATACAAGAAAATAATGCGAAACTAAATTTTACTGACTCTCGGCTCGGCAAATATTTCCTTTGTGATAGTTTCAACGAGTAGTTATCTTTCAGGAAACTAAGTCATGAATTGGAATCAGATTAGGTTAGATGCTAGTTTAAGCCTCCCTAACCGTTACAATGGTGAATCAAAGACAAGATGGAGGAAGGCACCATTTAGTGTGGACTTGGGCGAACGCAGAATCATTGCACAAAGAGCATAGAAACAGTAAGTTGAGAAAGAAGTTCGTGAAACAAGATTAAAGTAAAAGAAGGAGTGGTAGGTGCTGAAAAAAAAAGGACAGCAGTAAACCAAAAAGGATGGTCCTTAATTACATAATAAAAAACTTTCATTTCAACAAAAAGAAGGCCTACTTAACCGTTAGCTAGGGACCTCACATTTTCCCCCTGGGAATGCTAATTGTTATTGATACGATAATTGTTTCCTCCTGAGGGGCATTTATTTGAATCATAACTCATGAAGTTTTCAGCTAGAATTAGTTAGCGCGTGACACTGGTTGATCAGATGAAAATCAGGTCCCCTTTTCGACATGAAGATTCTCTCTTTAGACACCCGCGCTTTTTCTAGCGTACAAAAACTGTCGTGCGCGGTGTGCATCGGCGTCGGTTAAAATAACGTCACGCACCATTTACGTCCGAGTAGCTGAGCAACGCGGAAGCAGTATGCATTCTGCTAATGTTATTTTTTCGTCCTTCTAATTCAGGTGTGCGTAGTCATGCTAAGCACTGTAATATTGCGGTTCATGGTGATGATTTTAACGCTTTGACTGCGACGTGAGCCACCGGTGGTACAGCGAAGGAATTTTCTTAATGCTGCTGACCGACCAGTAGTCACACACTCAATTTTCATAAATACTCAATCAAAATTGAAATGAAGACACGATCCAGTTAATGTTTGCTATTTTCAACATTGCTCACTACAATTGGTTTTAAATTTCAGTTGAATGATAATATAATAGAATGTAGGAAAGTGTATAAGAATTTAGGAAAATATGTAAGGATTTAGGAGAATATGTGAGAATTTAGGAAAATATGAAAGAATGTAGGAAAATATGTAAGAATTTAGGAAAACATGTAAGAATTTAGGAAAATATATAAGAATTTAGGAAAATATATAAGAATTTAGGAAAAAATTGTAAGAATTCAGGAAAAAATGTAGGAATTTCGAAAAACCACGTAAGAACTTAGAAAACAACGTAGTAATTTAAAAAAATGTAGGAACTTGGGAAATTTAATAAAATGTGTAAGAACTTGGGAAATTTAATAAAATGTGTAAGAACTTGGGAAATTTAATAAAATGTGTAAGAACTTGGGAAATTTAATAAAATGTGTAAGAACTTAGGAAAGTTAATAAAATGTGAAAGAACTTAGGAAAGTTGAGAAAATGTGAAAGAACTTAGGAAAGTTGAGAAAATGTGAAAGAACTTAGGAAAGTTGAGAAAATGTGAAAGAACTTAGGAAAGTTGAGAAAATGTGAAAGAACTTNAGGAAAATACGTAAGAATTTAGGAAAATACGTAAGAATTTAGGAAAATACGTAAGAATTTAGGAAAATACGTCAGAATTTAGGAAAATACGTCAGAATTTAGGAAAATACGTAAGAATTTAGGAAAATACGTCAGAATTTAGGAAAATACGTCAGAATTTAGGAAAATATGTAAGAATTTAGGAAAATATGTGAGAATTTAGGAAAATACGTAAGAATTTAGGAAAATATTTAAGAATTTAAAAAAATATGTGAGAATTTAGGAAAATATGTAAGAATTTAGGAAAAAATGTAAGAATTTAGAAAAAAATGTAAGAATTTAGAAAAAAATTTAAGAATTTAGGAAAAAAATGTAAGAATTTAGGAAAAAAATGTAAGAATTTAAGAAAAAATGTAAGCATTTAGGAAAAAATGTAGGAATTTAGAAAAACAACGTAAGAATTTTGAAAAACTACGTGAGAATTAAAAAAAAATGTGAGAACTGAGGAAATTTAATAAAATGTGGAAGAACTTAGGAAAGTTAAGAAAATGTGTAAGAACTTAGGAAAGTTAAGAAAATGTGTAAGAACTTAGGACAGTTAAGGAAATGTGTAAAAACTTAGGAAATTGAAGAGCATGCGCAGGGCTGGTGTAACACACGAGATCCAGGTTCCAATTATATAGGTTGGTTTAAATTTAGCTACTACGTTTGGTACCATCGATTTGACTGGTTTCTCAGGACTTTTGTCAATAAACACGTTGACTGCGATGGGTTAAACTGAAGTTCAACATTCAACTGCAATTTCATATCAAAAGTTGTTGGAAATTTCATGAACACCAAACATTAACTGTATCCAATAAATACAATAATTTTGTACAAAGGATCCCTCGATGAATCGTTTCGCAGCAGGAACAACTTGAGCCCGACCCATCGATGGGTCGCATCGCAAACCAAGTGTTGAAAATGTAAACCATTTGTGTAGTTTACTTTGACTTGTGCAAACCTTAACATGAGCGGACACCACATTCGATTTAATTACTTTTTTAGTACTAGTGTAAAAAATGTTAGGAATTTATGCAATTCTTGTCACTCACGCAAACATGACTTTTAGGTTAGTTTCGGGTATTTAACTAATACGACACTTTATTCAAAGTCATGGGAAAATGGATTGGCCTGTTCATATTTGGATTTAGACAGCTACGCAAAAACAATTCACATTAACAAGGTTATTGCTGGGTCACCCACCGGTGGGTTCCTGAGGGGATTTTCATTCCGCAGGTGACCCACCGATGGGTCCCTGAAGGGATTTCCATTCCGCGGGTGAACCACCGGTTGGTCACTGAGGGGATTTAAATTCAACTTAACCAAAGCCATATGATGGGAAGTTTCTGTTAAATTTGCGCCCATTTGAAAGTAGAATTTGATTGTAGTTGAATCAAAATTTTCAGTCAGACCGGCCACAGTTTACAGATTTTTTTATGCGATGAACATGCTATACAGTCAATGAAACACTCTGGGTTTAGACGGCACTTGAATCCAATTCGGAGTCACAAAAAGATCAAATGGAAATAACAGTAAAATATCCAAGAATATTTTAAAGTAATCAAGACCCACTGTTTAAAATACAAGAGAAATAAATAAATAATGATACTGGAAATGTACATGGGACCCAAGAATATTTGAAAATAAACATGACCCACCGTATAAAATGGTAGAGAAAGAAATAATGATATTGGAAATCATAAAATTGGCAATAACAACATTGGAAATAACAACATTGGAAATAACAACATTGGAAATAATAACATTGGACATAATAATATTGGAATCACCCGATGAGTGGAAGATCCAGTCACACTCACCAGTTTTGACGGTATCTTCAAGAATGTATCAATTTTCGTTGAAGGCACCGAAACTGAGTCAATATAGCACTTTCTATGACGACACTCACAAATTAAAATAACATATATTTCCCCGTAACACTGTACTCATGTCCGCAAGTTCTTTAATACTCGAAAATAGCACAAAAAAATGCAGCCATCCATCACGGACGGTCAGAACCACGGTGTTCGAGGGTCGACAGCTCAAAGCTGATGACACACCTTCCCTCACAACGTCCACGCACCGACTGAACTTAGTGCGACCTGCTGGCCCAGCAGTGAACGTTGCTGCAACGCGTACTGCGTCCTGCTCCATCTGACGGACGGACGTGAAAGTAAACACTCTGACAGCCCACAGCTCCATAAAAAACAAATCTCTCATGAACATTGTTTGGGAAACTTTTACGTTAGACATCTCAATGCTAGCATTTTAAATTATATATGTCAATCGTCGAGTTGTGTCTCATTTTACCCCAAGCTTAACTTGCACGGATAAAATTAGTCGATCTTGTAAGTTTTTACCCCAAACTTGGATAAAGGTTGTACTTTTTCTCCTTAAAAATTGAGGTTCGCCCAAAGAGACATATATATATATAACTTGAGTATCAAATGTAATACTCTATACATCAGAAACTGTGTATAACTATCCAATCATCAAAAAGAAGCATACTAGAACCCATTTTATTTATTTCTTTAGTTCAGGTTGGACACATTTTTTACGGACGATGAAATTCGAAACGCCTCGTTCATTAAATGACAATGACAAAAGTAATGCTAAATTTTTCTGAGGTCATGAATTTGAATTTTTTCTGTACAAAATTATTAAGTTCAGCTCATGCACATAGAAAAAGTTTTATGTAATAGTTTACTCATACCCATTTTAAAACGGGCGCATAACTAACATTGACATCACATTTATCTCGTACGCTATTCAGAGCAGGAACTTAACTAACACTAGGTGATGGTCAATAAAATTATTGAGTAAACCTCACGCCATTTTTGTGGAATACTCAACTACCGTTCAATAAAACTTTGACCTCAATTGGTTGAACTGAGTTTCAAAATTCAACTCAAGTTTAAAGTTAATTGTAGTAAGTAATTTTGAAAATAGCAAACATTAACTGGATCGTACTTTCATTTAGCTGTAATTAAGCATTTTTGAAAATTGAGTTTGTGACTACTGGTCGGTCATCAGCATTATAAAAATCCCCTCCGTGACCACTATTGGTTGCGGTCAAAGTGTTAAGAGATGTTTTCAAGTGTGTGGTTGAGTACTGGTTGAATAATAACAAGTTAAAAATAAGAGATGAGTTCAAGTACGGGGTGGTTGAGTACTGGTTGAATCTCGTCCCTTAATGCGACAGAACGGTACAGTGAAATAAAGCAGCGATGCAGACGCAAATTCCGTTTGATGACACCGCATTTCTCCAGCATCGTGGCTGTTACTGCAGCAATTCCGGTAGTTAACTCCACTGATCGGCAGCGAACTGCTGTGGGTGGCTACAGAGCAGTAGTTTTCAGGACAGTAAATATCTAGCGGTGGCAGTCGATCTTCGCAGCCGCCAGCCCTATTGGGTCAATGTGCTGCTCTAAATGTGTCCTTAAATCTGCCTAAAATCTGCCTTAAAACTACCTTAAGCCTGCTTTGAATCTGCCTTAAATCTGCCTCAAGTCTGCCTCAAAGTTTCTTACAGCGTCTAACTCCGTTGCCTTGCTAAAAGTATGTTAATTAGGAATCAAAATTATGAACAAACGAAAGAAATTTGCTGCGAAATATTTCTCGTAGTCCTCGTTTACTCGGTTGAGTGGTTTGAAACTACGTTATTATTGAATGATTATCTTGCCGTTTATTATGCGTTACTTTGATTCTACTTACTATTGAGTGTTATTATAGAGCCTACATGTTTTTGTGTGTTATTTAGAGCCTACACGTTATAGCGCGCTCTTTGGAGCCCAAGAAGTAATTCAATTTGAGTTACATGGAACTTATATCCCCGGGAAAATAAATTTTTATCTATTTATAGTCCACGTTGTTTAGAATTATGTGCATATCAGTGACATCTTTCCTGATCTAATTGGTTATTTATAACGTGATTTGAAATTACGGACGCAATGATGATTACGAAGATTGCGACGATAGCAAGTTATGATGATTACGACGAATGCAAGTTACGATGATTATTTGATGATTACGATGATTATGAGCAAGTCACAATGATTATTTGATGATTACGATGATTACAACACTAGCAAGTTACGAGAATTATGAGTAAGTGACGATGATAACTTGATGATTACCATGATTTCGACGATAGAAAGTAGCGATGTTTATGAACAACTTAAAATGATCACCTGCTTTACATGCCACAGGCCTATAATTACGATGATTATGAGCTGGTTACGATGATTACTTGATTACGACGATAGCAAGTTACGATGATTAATTATGAGCAAGTTTAAATTATTACTTGATTACGACGATAGCATTTCATTATGATTAATTATGAGCAACTTACGATGATTACTCACTTTGCAAGCCGTAGGCCTACGCTGAAAGGCAATTTATTTACGAAGGCCTGGTAGTAGATAGGCTCCCTACATAGAAGGGGGAGTGGCTTGATAATGATCATCGATTTAGCGGCACCGCTCAGCATGACCCGCGTTTTGGACTGGAAACACCTGGGTGTTTGCGCGGTGTGTCTTCCAGGTGTGTTGGGTGGGTGTGTCATGTGTCTCCCAGGTGTGTTGGGTGAGTGTATCACATGTGTTGCCCAAATGTGCTCACGGTGTGTTAGGTGAGTGTGTCATGTGGCACCCAGGTGTGTTGGGTGAGTGTGTCACATTTATAGCCAGGTATGCCAGGTGAGTACGATGATGAATGAATTTGTGTTAGGTGAGTGTGTCATGTGTCACCCAGGTGTGTTAGGTGAGTGTGTCACATTTATAGCCAGGTATGCCAGGTGAGTACGATGATGAATGAATTTGTGTAAGGTGAGTGAGATGTTGAATGTAACATAGGAACTTAGAGTTATAAAAAGGTTCAATACATCCTGCAAATTGCGTGGTGAAAAGATTATTAACCGCTACTCGAGTCTTATTTATTAAATTCTCATTCTTCCTCTTATAGCAACTTGTGAAATGCCTATAATTTTATGTCACATTTTGACTACATTCAAATTATCCCACAGAAATAGTAGCCAAACTAGCCAGCAGCTGCCAATCCTACGTAGCTGCTATGTGCGGTGGCTTGGATTTATTTAACTAAACACCGAATAAAAAACTTTTCGTGCTTCAGGAAAGGTCATGCCATTAAATCATTATGTGATTGTAATATTATACCATCATATTGTTTTATTATTGTACTGTTCCATTATTTAATTATTGTTATACTGCTATTTTTACATTGTTATGTTATTGTGTTGTGATGGTATTGTGTTACTGAATTATTTATTTCTTTTTTACCGAGTAAATAGTAAATTACTCTGTAAAATTTTACTGTGTAAAATTTTATTTTACTGAGTAAATAGTTATTTATTTTACTGAATTTCGTATTTAAGGATCACCTCTGCGGAAATTCCTAATTCCTATTTAATTCCTATTTCATTTTCCTTTGATCCCCAGTTCATCTAAACCCCAAACTTACTGCCATATTTGCTCCCATAGACCTGTAAAAAAATACAGATTGTTCTTTCGAGATGCGCAGATGATTGTTCTTTCATTTTATTCACTAATATTTTCATGTAAATTAACTTAATTACACAATAAATGAAAAATTTCTTGGGTTAATTATTATTTCACTGCGAATGCTAATTTAAAGTTTTGGAAAACTTTAAAACTCGACATCCGTTAAAAATGGATAATGCTCTAACTTTCTTCCGCCGCTACCTCACTCCAAAACTTTCTAATATTCGTAATTCTTAAATAATTTCGAAGTAAATCTTCAAGCCGAATTGGAAATTTAGGCGTGACGACATAGTGATGCAGCTCGTAGCCTAAACACATAGCAAAACTTACGCTGTCATCTTTACAGATACGACGACCTAAGCTGATCGAAAATAAGGCAAAGTTCAGGGGCCGAGAAGAATAAATTTCGTTATTTTCCGACCCTTGAGTTGTGAACTTCAATCCTAGCTTTTTTGTCTAATTTCAGGACTCACCAAAATGACCTGAAATAGAAATTAACCATCGATTAATAATCGAATAAATTCAACGAATATCGACGAAAATTGAAAAAATCAATGAAAGTCCACGGAAATATATGTAAGATGAGGGAGGTCAGATAAATTACTAGATATCGACGAAAACGAACATAAATCTGCAAAAATTAATGGAAATAATCGAAGAATGACTGAAATCGGCGAAAGTCGTTGAAAATAGACCTCACTAAATGAAAATCGGCGTCTCTCATCAATGAGTGGCGTCATCAATGATTGACTTCATCAGCAACCTCATCAATGAGTGGCTTCATCAATGATTGCTCGCATCAATGATTGGCCTCATCAACGAGTTTCGTCATCAATGAGTGACCTCATCGATCAGTGACCTCACCAATGATTGCTCACATCAACGACCTCGTCAGTGATTGATCTCATCAAAGATTGACTTTATCAACGACCTCATCAACGAGTGACCTCATCAATGAATGGCTCTATCAATGAGTGTCCTCATTAGTGAGTGGCATCGTCAATGAGTGACTACATCAATGAATGCCACCATCAACGATAGCGGTCACGACGATAGCCACGATCGCCCTCCCAAGCCCTGCCCACAGCTCCCCGAAACAACAGCTTTCATGTCCATAAACACGACACAAAATTCGAGACATGCGGTGTTACGGCGACGCCTCACTTTGAAGTACGTCAATGTTTCAGAAATATTCATGAATTATTCATGATTCGAAAATATTCATTGAAGGTCATTTTTGGGTGGACAAGAAGCCCGTTCTTGGATTGATGAGAAGCCATGAAGGGGCGCACCATCTGTTTGATCGGCAGATGGTTCATCAGAAGGTTGGAGGGCCGATTTATAAATGCATAGCTGGTCCGGGCATGACGCTCGTAACTCAAGTTACGACTTGCCCGACACAAGGCCCGCCACACAACGGTCACACTCGGCGTACTGTCGTTAGAAGTTACGACTTATTTGGGGTTGATTTTGCTCGCGTCTGTGTTTGATTTTGCGTGATTTTGCGTCAGGTTGTGTTTGATTTTGCGTTATTGTTTGCGAATTGTGTTTGATTTTGCGTTATTTTGCTCGCGTCTGTGTTTGATTTTGCGTGATTTTGCGTCAGGTTGTGTTTGATTTTGCGTTATTGTTTGCGAATTGTGTTTGATTTTGCGTTATTTTGCTCAGGTCTGTGTTTGATTTTGCGTGAGATTCCTCGCTTCAGTGTACGATTCTGCGTGATTTTACTAGGATGTGTGCTTGATTTTGCGTGATTTTGCTCGGATATGGGTTTGATTTTGCATGATGTCATTAGGGTCTGTGCTTGATTTCGTGTGATTTTATCCGTAAATGTCCTTGATTCTACGTGAAATTATCCATATATATCTTTAATTCTGCATAAATTTACCTAAGTCACTATTGATTATACGTACTTATAAGTATTAATGCTTTGTTTTACGTAATTTGCATGCCCACTTACTTTGATTTTAACTGAACTGGTCCGTCACACAACGTAAAATCTAATTGCCTAATGAAAAACATGGAAACTGTTGAAGAAATAAAAAGGTCAAAATAAAATTTAAAAGAGGGAGTAAAGCCAAAAAATGTCGAAAATAAAACGTCAAAATAAACAAGAAAAACGTCAAAAAAACATGTAAATGAAACTTGAAAATTATTAAAATGCAAGAGGTTATTTTTGGGAGTGAATTTTACACATGTAGCAAAAAACTCACAACACGGGACCTCACGTCTGTGAAACAATCGCTCCCACATGTGTCAAAAT
>JACJUY010015563.1:0-15349 GCA_014220935.1 Platorchestia sp. MABIK | reverse complement strand
AATTCGAGTGAATTATGCTAAGGCAAAGTAATTTAAAAACCACGCACCCACTCGACTTCGCTTATCACTTTGACCTCAGGTGTGTATTTTCTTCGTGATTTCTTATTTGTTTTGAACTTAACCCTATACCAATCTGTGCAGTTTGTATTAAGTTAAACTTTACTGATATTCTGCTCATAAAGCCGCGTTGCAGCAGCATCGGATATGTGGATGGGGACGGTATATTTTACGTTCTTTTTTAACACTATTCTACTGGTAATTTGTTTCTAAGTGTTCACGAGAAAGTTTAATTTTTGGGAGATGTCAGAAGTAAATTTCGTGCAATAATCTGTGGTTTGGGATTAATCAATTTTCGATTATACTGAGCTGTAGTGGAAGGCTCTCCTTCAATTTTTGTTATTGGGAAATTTGTATCATAAGTTTCGGCAAAAAAAATCTCATCAACAATTTTTATCTCGGATATCGTCGGAAAAAATTTTGTGGGGCAAGTCGTGGTAAAACTTTATTCTTCAACGTCGTCGAGCTTCGAAAAGTTTCAACATGTTGGGTTTCATCGCTGTGACATAAGTATTTGCTTAGTGAACGGTACTAATGTAAAATAAATTGTTATATTTTATTAAGTCTGACATTTTTCATGTCGGTAAAATGTAATTGAGTTGGTCAACATTATTTGTAACGTGTAAAGTTATTTAATTATAGCTTATTTATATTGTATAGTTCATGCGCCCACTTGATCTTTTGTTTGTAGAAGTATGCTAACATTATATTCAGGCTGCTGTTGTCTGTAAGATAATTTCTTCCATGATAATTGTGAATTATTTTCCTTCAATGTAGTTTTAACCCATCTCATATTTATGCTATGTGGAGTATTACCGTTTTTTTGTTATCCACGATATTAACACTTTAATCGCAACGTGCGCCACCGGTGGCCACGGAGAGGATTTTTTATAATGCTGCTGACCGACTAGTAGTCCCACTCAGTTTTCGTACATGCTGAATTAAAGCTAAATGAAGGCACGATCCAAATAATATTTAGCGTTTTCTAAATTACTTACCACAATTGACTTTAAATTTCAGTTTAATATTGAACTTCAGTTTAGCCAATTGCGGTCAAAGTGTTAAATCAAAAGGTACCCGTTATTAACTCGTAAGGAGGTCCAGGTATTTCAGTTACGTTTAATGTTTTTGTGTTAGAGTACGTGCTCAGCCCTAGTTATGACGTTATAACAAATTGCAACATTTCAGTCCTATTGGTGGGGGTTACCTGGGGAAAATTGTCTCAATATCATTGCCGAACTGTGTAAAATTTGGTAGCATTTTAGTGTTTCTAAGTTATCGCAACTTGCGGCTTGAAAATCCCTGTTTCTGAAATGCGTTTTGACATTTCGAAACATCTGAAGTATTAAAGTACTAAAAAGGGAGAATTTAGCCTGTATCACAGATACGCTCATCACCCAATACAGATTTTGCAAAGAAAATCTGAGCATAATTGATGCTTTCAACCCGCTAAGACTTGCATAAGATTAACCACCTAAGATTATGCCAATGAGGGCCTTATACTCCTATGCTAAAATCTGCTCTAATTAGCACATAGTAGCTTTTTTGTCAAATCAAATTTGTACCATAATGTGTTCGTTGTTCCTTCCTCACTCTTATGTCAGAGACAACCTGATACTAGTTTGCGCCAGTCAAATGAAAGTGATGATAAACACCGGTAATATGAGTAAAAAAATTCGAAGGTGAATTATTCAGTGGCTTCCAACTTTAATAGATCATTTTTATTCGATTCATACCTTCTAGACCTTTCTTGCAGTGGAATTAGTAAGTTGAATATTGGTTGCAAACTCCGTAGAGTTTCCAAGTGCAATAGATTAAGTTAGTTGAACACTGGTTGTAAACTCCGTAGAGTCTTGCTTCATTTATATATTATCTAGAAGCGGCAATTTTTCTACCGTAATATTTAAAAAAGGAAAGTTCGACAATGAGAATGCTAAAAGAATCATGATAATTCAAAGTGCATCATATTTTTATTAATATTTGTAGTCTTATTGCGCACCTAAAACAATTAGTGGTAATATTTTTCATCATTATTAAAGTAGAGACTTTCGAAAATAAGCTGAGCAGAATTTGCTTACACTTAATGCACACTGCACACGACAAAGATATTGGAGAATATATTTTAATCTAAATATGTACTCGGCTTCATTCACTATCGTGTCTTGGTGTCATAATGAGAGCTAACAGAAGCCTTCAACTTCATTTTTACCCCCACTTGTAAATACGAAAGAAAGCGAAACGAAATGAAGGCGGGAAGAAATAAAAATAATAAATTTCTCTGGAGCTGGTGAGACCGAGTGCACACGGCTCGTAAAAAAAGTATAATAATGTTCGACATATCACATGACACACGCTCCTATTTCTTACCAATACACGTGATGTTCATCCCGACTCCGAACCTGATGGATTAATGCACCGAAAATAATTATGGTGGAGTTGATGAAGCTCGTTTCACAGATACGCTTATCACACACTTTCGGCTGGTGGGTGTGACACACGGACGGACGTGGCTCATGGTATAGATTATCTATGTATCAATACGCTCGTATCTATCTATGTATGTATCCATGTGTGTCGCACCCTTCGTCAATTAACAAAGATCATAAACTTCTACTCTTAAATATTACATCTCTTGTTAACATTGGAAATTTAACCTACCATTTTATATCCGATTAAAAGAAGTTGAACAGTTTTCCTTGATAACTGTTGAATGCTTGAAATTTTCTATCTGGGTTGAAATGGGATGCATTAGCAGTGGGTTTGTTCCCGAAGTATTCTTTATAAAAATAAATGGCATCTTTTTGAGAAGTGGCAATATGTAGAAGGTCTGGGGGAGGAAAGAAAAATTTCCCCCCCAATTATTCATGACTGAGGTGGTCTCCCGATGAGAACGTGCGTAAATCCTGAAACCGATAAAAAAACTTTAATTAGAGCACAAATTCAATACGTGAAATACAATGGAATCAGTATACAACAACCTGAAAAGTTTTCGCAATTAAATTGCATATGCTGCGTTTTTTTGAAAAATACCAAAGTCTATTATCAAACACATTTTTTCTTTGAGTTTCAGTTTTCTTTCATAAAAAGTGTTTTTATGGATAATAAAACTATTTTAAAACAGCGCATGCTTTCATTGAGAAAAAGAAATGTAAATAAACCCAATTATTTTCAAAAAATTTTACGCATGAAATATTTTACATAAAGTATCATTATGTAGATTTATTAAAATAAATATCCTTAATTGATCAACCATAAGAAGTAGATACTAACCCTGTCATGGGTTAATACTGTTATTGGGAAAAGCATTGTGTATACAAATCAAGTGATGAGCATAAGTTGGCCTAAAAAAATTTACAAGAAATGTAGCACAAACGTGCACGTTTAACACAAGTAAAAAAGAAATTATCACGTTAAATTAAATATTAAAACCTGTTTCATCATTCGACTAGGGAGATCTTTTGTTTATGAAACCTAAATCAATATTGCAAATATTTTCATTTATCTATATGTATTTTGGGATACAGAAAAGTATAACGCTTATTGGCGAGCTATATCTTTCTAATACATTGAGTAGGCTTATTAATTTTATCCATAGAATTAACTAGATATTTTCAATTAAAGAATCAATACTAACTGTAGTGGCGTTTATTGAAATGTAATCATCATAACTCTAAAGTTCTGTTTTCTTCACCGGAAATAAATAGAACATTTTATCCTCTTAAAACAAACTGATGATTGTATTTTTCATTTTAGTCGAAAAAAATGACTCGGTCTCTAATTTTTTCATAAATGTCAAAAAAACTCAAGTTATACTGTAAGAACAAACATTTTTGTTTCTCATTTTCTTGTTATTCCCTATATTCACTTTCAAACATGGGAACATGAAATAAAATGGAAATACGGTGATAGATTGAAATTGCTGAAAAGTTTTATATTACTGCAAAATATCTACACATACATAACAAATAAACCTAGTTTTGCTTTCATAATCGACTTCTCTATGCAGGTTATAGAGTGAAGTCTACGCCGCAAGGATAGTGAGAGCAAAAAAAAAAATTAAAGAAGACAACTATAGGTATTGCAGCTTTACAATGTTTAAAATGCTGACCTTATGGTAGCAGTGAACAGATTCAACACGCTGACTGCGAATTTTGGAAATTTTCTGATCGCATTCTTCGATCCAAAAATAATCCCTTGTGTTTTACTTGTGTTACGAATTTAAAGCCATTTTGATTATACCATGATTTCTGGTATTTATAATACTGTTAGTCATTTTTAGTGAGAAATCAGACAATTTCTAACATTTTCAATTCCCGATCTGTTTGATAAAGAACGTAAGGGTAAAACGTAAAACCCTTTCGATATTTTTTACCTTTTTGTTCAATGTTTTCAAAAGTAATGAAACTTCTTGATAACTTAAATACTCGGTTGTACATTAAGAACTACCTCTTACCAGAAATTGTTATAAATTTCTCATAAAGTTCTCATGAAATTGTGTTAGGAGGAATGTGTCTAAATATGAGAATTGAATTTCGTTTTTTCCTGGGACGACTTGAACTACGAATAATTTTGAAACCGCGTTTTACAATTTTCAAGTCATTTCTAGTGAGATTTGGAAGAATTTTTTACTATTTTTTCGAATTTTTTTGTAAAAATTGTAAGGCTTTACCCCGACGATATTTTTTCACCTTTCCATTCAATGTTTCTTATGGCAATGAAACCTTTTGACAACTTTAATACTCGGTTGTACTCCCGGAAAAACTGATTATTTGACCCAAAATTTTTAGAAATATCTCATAAACTAGGGTATCTTAAAATTTTGTTAGAAAAGGTCTAAATCCGAAATTTGAATGTTGGAAATTTTCTAGGCGAATTAAGCCGAGAATAACTTTATAAAACCACGTTTTTCAATTCTCAAGTAATTTCTATTGAGAAATCAGACAACTTTGAACATTTTTATTTCCTGAAATTTTCGGTAAAAAAATTTAAGCGTATACCCTTAACGATATTTTTCACTTTATCATGCATTGTTTTCAAAAACAATGATGCTTTTTGACAACTTCAATACCCGGTTGTACATCCGGAAAAAAGAAAATAAAAAATTATAATTATCAATTAACGGTTGAGAAAGTTAACCTTAAATTCCGAAGCTATTCACGTTTCCAGGGCTTATGCACTTGTCGGTTTGCTGGACGAGGAAAAACGGAGAGCAAATAACCGGTACGGTAACTCTTCTTTCTTTTTTCTTCAGTGAGTTTACTGAGGACTTTGGTCCCTATAAGCCCACGCACCTCCGGTTTCAATTGTTCGCTGCTTCGTCACAACATACCTGTGGACAAAATAAAAATAAATTCGAATGAATACCTAAGAAAATTTAAAAGAATCAGCAAAAGCATGTTTTTGAAAATATCACGCATTAAAGCAACACGGCAAATATTTTTTATATGAGCAGGAAGTTAGAGCAAGCTTTATGTTTTACATATCCTAACATAACCTGACCGAATTTAACTGCGAATGCAATGCACTGCCACTCTCACCACAACGCTCAGTTATCCTGACATCTGAAGTACGGGACGTCATTCACACGTATTCTGGCACATATCGCACTTGTCTAAATTTGTATGCGTAATTCTTGCTTCAGGTACCCTTATGAGCAGAAAGTCGCTGTATGCACCTTATTTACACCTGGAAAACTGCGTACAATTTTCCTATGTTAATTACTCAAGTTATAGTTTTTAGATGTCGATGACATGTATGTAGTGGCCTCTACATTTACTTTCAGTAACTTGTTATTTTTTTAATGAGATTGTGTTTGGTTTTCCCACGTTTGCGTTTTTTAATTTTAGTTTTCTTATGTACTTTCTCTTGCTCTTTTGGCATGTCTCCCCGGTGTCCCTCACAACTTTTTCCCTCAGTTTCCCTTTGTTTTCTCAATTATTTTTTCTCGTTATTTCCCACACCAGTTTCATTCCCAGTTATTTCTAACCAGTTATTCCCCTCAACTTCTTCAGTTATTTCCCTCAGCCTCCTTCCGGATTTTCAAGCTTATTCAATGCTTTTTTTTTGTTTCCCTGTTTATTTCCCACAAACTCGGTTGTTTCTTTCAGTTTTTCTGATCATTTCCTTTAGTTTTAATTGTCATTTCATTCACTCCTACTTATTATTTCACCCAGAATACTTAGATATTCCTGCCCCTCATTATTTCCCTCAGTACTCGGCGGTCACGCGAGCCCCCTCTTGATCAGCGGACTCCTGAAGTGTTGTTACGGGTACCCTCACTTTGCTAGCCAGATGGCAACACTCAACTCCGACGGCAACACTCAACACCGACACAACCACTACTGCCGGATCAGACAAAATCTGTTCACTCTGTGCAAGTGTTGTTCTCATTGCGAAGACACTGCGTGGAAAAGATGAAGGGAATTGATGATGGAAAAGGCGAGGGCAAAAGGAGGGAATTAAATATGAAAGAGGCGAGGGCTAAAAAAGGAAATTAAGGATGGGAGAGGTTGGATCTTGATTATGCTCTCCCACCTTCGATGTCCGGAAATATAGAGATATTAAACGTGCGTAATTTCATCATTCCATGAACAGCAATCTGTCACAAATTCTCAGGTAAATTTATTCTCCCACAGTTTTTTCATCATAGCTTGGGTAAAAGTTATAGCTGTAATTAATTTTATATTACTAGCGCAACAAATTGATTAGTCACCTGAAGGAGATATCTTTAGCCCCAAAATTGCGCTAACCATCGCTTGGGAAAAAAAGCGGTCGACTAGAAAACTGTTTTCAGACAAACAGCTGGAAAACGGTTGCTCTCCACTTCTAAAGATTCCATTAAGTTAACCTATGGGAAATAGTGTATTCGATAAAAGAGTTAGAATAATATAGTGTAAATGAAGCTAAAACTGGCAGAGTAATTCAGCCCGATCCCGTAGAAACATTGACGAGAAAATATAGTAAAATGACTCACACATTCAATCATTCAGAGATAACAATTATAGGGACAACACTATTGGGATGTGCGAGGTGATGCGAACAGCAGCAGGAAATGCCGCTGTCAAGAAGTTTCGCCGAACACAATCAACTTTATAACTTTCCCATCAGATTCACACTAAAAAGAGTACAATATTCCAAATCAAACTAAAAATTACCTCCACGATTCCAACTCATTTACGAACAGTAGTGAGTTACCCCCAAAATTCCTATGGGTATAATTTAAACAAATTCTGATCCAATTTATGAGCTGAAATTCCCACTAAAAATGTTTTTACGTGAACAAAAACATGCTTTATTGATTGTAAGCGTTTTCATTAATTTTGCACTCATTATTTGGCTGAATGATCCAATTTTCCATTCATTTCCTACTAACTCAGAATGACAGCCTCGATTAACATTATTCAGCATCGTTTTACACTTATTCACACTGCTTAGAAATAGGTAGCATTAGTTACCTGAAATGAGCAGTAACTAATTTTTGACTGTTTATCAACCTTACATTTTGCTTTTAACTCGTAGGTTAGGGTAGGTATACATGTATTTCAAAAACTTTCAGTAATTCTCTTCGAAAGTCAACTTTTAAAATCACTTAAATTCATTTTTTCACGTAGGGCTACCTGTTCATATATTTTTCAAGTAAAATCACCGATAATTTTTTCCGTTTGTTTCCGTTACCACAGCTTCAATTTTTAATTTTTCAACCGAAGTAAATTGCTGAAAGAAGCTAGTATTTTTTTAGCACGTTTTCAAATCTATTACGCTAAACTAGAAAAAAATTAAACTGCTGAAGAATTTACTTCTACAAGCAGTACATCCTTAAGAAGAATTGCTCAAAACTACTGCAGGTAGAGATAACTACTCGTAGGCCCAAATAATTTTGGCAACTTATAAGGCATCTTACACAAGCAACTGTTCGCAGAATTTAGCTTGAAAGTTTTCCACTCGCTCTATTCCTGTCGTTTTGATTATAACGACTTACTTCATAATCAGCTTACTGGCAGCTGGGAGAAAATTTGACTGTTTTAACTAATGCTTGCAGTTGAGGTTTAAAAAAATGTTCAACAATAGAAAATATTTGGCTTGCACACCATACACCAACTCATGAGCGATCAAGGGTTACATTTTACATCAGTTGAGTGATGAAATCTACTCTCAATCTTGGGAAAACTTTTCTATCTACTTTCAGTCGTGAAAAAAAATCTACTTTCAATCCTTAAGAACAATTTAACCTACTATCACTCCTGAAGGACATTTCAATCTACTATCAATCTTGGAGCAGAATTCGATCAACTCTCAATCCCATAGCGCATCTCAGTCTACTCTCAATGCTGCAGAACACATCAATCTTCTTTCAATCCTGAAAAACACTACTCTCAATCCTGGAGAACATTTCAATCAATTCTCAATCATAGAGAAAAATTTAAAATACTGAGAGTCCCGTAGAACATATCAAGGATTTTAGATCGCTACACACACTCTCTCACAAAACAGGTATACAATCTCACCTTTACCGTCATAGTACCGTCATAGTAGGTCAACGAACAAAGCCGTTGGAGTACACATAAATAAGTGTATCAATGTGTAAAATTACGCAGCGAAACTCATGAGCATAAGAAAGAACACAGATGTAGAAACCTACATAATTTCGTAAAAAATACAGTTATTCTGTTGTAAAGGTAAATAGGTAAATAAAAGTAAATAAGTAAAATAAATAAAGTAAACACATGTAAATAAAAGTAAATAAGTAAAATAAATAAAGCAAATACAAGTCAATACAATAAATAAGTAAATAAAACAACGCAACTGTAAAAGTACTCATGAACACATGAATAAATAAAATCAACCGACAGTAAAGAAACGCACAAATATACATATAATAACATGATACAGCTGCAGAGACAGCCATAAATGCAGCAATGAATAAAACTGCAGCTGCGAGTGTGGCGTTGACAGCCTCATTTACTGCCGTGTATGTGTGCTGCATTGAGGGGGAGAAGGGGAGAGGGTTAATGGGGAGGGAAAGGAGGGAGGCGTTATGGGAGGGGAGGGAGGGTTGAAAGGGAAGGGAGGGAAACGGGTAATGGGGAGGGAAAGGAGGGAGGCGTTGTGGGAGGGGAGGGAGCGTTGAAAGGGAAGGGTAGGAGAGGGTTAACGGGAAGGGAAAGGAGGGAGGGATTGAGGGAGGAGAGGGTTAAAAGGGAGGGGAAGGAGGCGGTGTGGAAGGGTAGTGATAGGAGAGAAATATGGGAGGGGAGGGTTGACGGTGTGGGAAAGGATGGAGGCGTCGTGGGAGGGTAGGGTTAAAGGGATGAGTAAGGGGAAGGAACAAGAGGAGGGATGGTAGATATGAGGAGTCGGAAGACACCAGGTAACCTAGGGACTTTTTCTGCTGCTGAGCTAGAGATCATACATACAGTTTCTGGTTCAAACTTGAAATCGCGGTTTATGGCAAATTTTGCAGGACATCAGTGATGAGAATATCTAAATATCTTCGTATACATGTCCAAGGATAATCACACGTGGGATATCCGTGTATGACCGTGTAAATGATATTTGGATATGCCCGTGCACAGGATATTTGGAGAAGACCTTCGCGGATATTCGGAAGTGCCCGTATGCGGGATATCCAGATATGACCGTATGCGGGATATCCAGATATGACCGTATGCGGGATATCCAGATATGACCGTATGCGGGATATCCAGATATGACCGTACGCTGAATACTCTGATGTGCCTGTGTACAGAATATCCGTACGCCCTCGTATACTGGAAATCCGAATTTTTCCGAATTCGATAGTGTTGCCGGATCGAGTTAGGTACATAGGAAGTTTTGCTTCAAAATTTTAAACTCAAGTGAAAAAAATCAACGAATGAAAACCGCATTCACGTGGAAGTACAACTTAAAATAATTTCGCAGATACTTTTTGTGGAATTCTCAGAAACACATTTGATTGATTATTGTTATTCATAATTTAATTAATTTTCAACTAGAATTTAATTTACGCACCCGCGCGGTTGTTGGGGAGCAAAACTGGTTTTCCATCAACACGTGGAAAAGTACTCGCCTAACATGAATTTCACGTCAGAAGAGTGTCTTCTGCAGGCATATCTGCTTTTGCATGTACTTAGTGACCTACTTGCAGTCAAGCGTCTTTAGCCTACCTTGAAAAAAAATTGAAATTGGTTTTAATTGTTGTTCATACCAATTTTAATACGTATTACGTACTTAAAACAAAGCAGGTATCCTCAAATTGGTCAACCACAGCACCGTTTCTCTTAATTTTGTACAAATGCGAATTCCGTTGAAATTCAGGAATATTTCCGTGTGTTCTCAGAATTATGTCCTGCTACACAAACGAGACTCCATAAAATTTCCTTAATTTTAGAAAAGTTCCCTCGTGAAATGCAGTCGTTGAGAGCTTCACACACACATACACACACACATACACCCACACACGCACACCCTCGCACACGTTCAACATTGCCCTCAAAAATGGTGTAACCAAACAATCTTCCCCCGAATGTCGCGTATCTCCGCACAATCGTGATTGTCGTGCCGTGTTTAATTGTCAGACAATCAAGCGTATTTGCACCGTTATTTTACGTTAGCTTTTTTGCTCTTTGCTCGTGTAAAATTCTCGTCAGACCCACGTCGGTGTTTGCCTGACCTGAACTGCATTTTGTCGAGTTATCCAGGTTTTTGTCCGATTATCGCGGTTTTTTGGCATGATTATCGCGAATTTTGTCAGATTATTGCTGGTTTTTGGCAGATGGATCTACGCCAGATTTTGGTTGGGGTTTCTTCGATTTTTGTCTTCCGCCCCTCGCAGTTGCGCAACTTTTTCTCCTCTAGCCTGCGCCAATTTTCGACCTGGGTCTCGAACCCGAGACAATGCAAATTCTGCAAGATTTTTCGAGCCCATCTTTATCTTTCGAGGCACTCTTTCGCGATCGTATATTTAGGTATTTTTTACACCATCTTTCTTAAGCATCTGTAAAACCTTTTACAAGACCAAAAAAGGGCTTTTTACGTACAAAGTTTCCATAGAGCGTACATGATAAACCAATATACGTATTTGAAACAAATTTAAAACTCAATTGAATTAACAGAAAGTATTCTGCTCGGAATGAGATCGACAACAAGCAGGAAAATGCAACCATTCAGTTCACGAGTATTAAATCTATTTTATTACCCAATTAAATGAAGGGAAAATTTATATCAACGTTTTCCAATACGAGGGAACAAAAATATAACGACAAAGCTTTTTGCACCGCGTTGACTTCTATTTTTAGTTGCTTTATCTGCATGTTATTTTGCTACGGTTTTGTGCCGAGCTGTGATATACAGCGCAAGGCTGTGCTAAACAGCTATGGGCTGTGCAAAACAGCTCTGGGCTGTGCCAAACAGCACAGGGCTGTGCAAAACAGCTCTGGGCTGTGCCAAACAGCACAGGGCTGTGTAAAATAGCCCTGGGCTGTGCTGAAAAACACTAGGCTGAGTTAAATAGCACTGTGCTAAATAGTTCAGATTACTGCTGAGCAACACTGGACTGTGATGAATAATGCAGTGTAATGTTCAATCATGCGGTGCTGTGCTGAATAGCACAGCCTGTGCTGAATAGCACAGCCTGTGCTATGTACATGTGAGGCCCCTGCTGGTCACAAGTAAGTGCCCTGCTGGTCACTAGTAAGACCCCTGCTGGTCACTAGTAAGACCCCTGCTGGTCACTAGTAAGACCCCTGCTGGTCACTAGTAAGTCCCCTGCTGGTCACTAGTAAGACCCCTGTTGGTCACTAGCCATCACTCACTCAATAGTCACTAAGTGAATGTTGCAGCACTGGCATTTCTGTGTCTGTCTTGGCAGTTCTTCCATTTGTACATATGTCCATTGGAGTGGTTTGGCCAACATCGCTGGCTTGGCTAGTTCTGGCCTGACCTGCACTGATCAGTCTTTCAGTCAGCACTGGCTTGACCAGCACTGACCAGTCTTTCATTCAGTACAGGCTTAACCAGCACTGACCAGTCTTTCACTCAACACTGGCTTGATCACCACTGACCAGTCTTTCACTCAGCACTGGCTTGACCACCACTGACCAGTCTTTCACTCAGCACTGGCTTGACCACCACTGACCAGTCTTTCACTCAGCACTGGCTTGACCAACACTGACCAGTCTTTCACTCAGCACTGGCTTGACCAACACTGACCAGTCTTTCACTCAGCACTGGCTTGACCAGCACTGACCAGTCTTTCAGTCAGCACTGGCTTGACCAGCACCCAATTACTCATTGTAGCGTATATCCAACACTACACAGCGCCGAGCATTGGATCAGCTATTTACCAGCCCTCACCATCCTCTTAGCTATTCAACTCACTATCGCCCTCTTAATAGTCAAACCAAACTGCACTCGACCTGAGAGCATCTATTATGATTTACTAGGATCTGGCATTTACTATGATTTATTAGGATTTGGCATTTACTATGATTTATTAGGATTTGGCATTTGCTAGGATTTACTAGGATTTGGCATTTTCTAGGATTTACTTGGATTTACTAGGATTTGGCATTTATTAGGATTTACTAGGATTTGGCATTTACTATGATTTATTAGGATTTGGCATTTGCTAGGATTTACTAGGATTTGGCATTTACTATGATTTATTAGGATTTGGCATTTGCTGGGATTTACAAGGATTTGGCATTTACTAGGATTTACTTGGATTTACTAGGATTTGGTATTCATTAGGATTTGCTAGAATTCGGCATTTACTATGATTTATCAGGTTTTGGCATTTGCCAGGATTTACTAGGATTCGGCATTTACTATGATTTACTAGGATTTGGCATTTACTGGGTTTAACTAGGATTTGCTATTTATTGGGCATTACTAGGATTTGCTATTTACTGGGAATTAATTATACATTTATAATTATTTAATATCGATAAATATTGATCTATAACCAGGATAGATTTTTAGAACAGATTTATAACCTTGCGTAGCTATTTATTTGCTCTAAGCGTGTCACACAGCGTTCAGAAATGTACAGTGAAATGGTGTTGGCGGTGTTGAATCAATTTTTTCCGGATGCTAAAGATTTAAAAAAACTGGGATTACTTGGATTAAAAATCTTAGATTAAAATAACTTGGATTACGTTCTTTAAAAAAAACCTGGATTCCTTGGATTTGAAAAGCTGAAATTTAGAAAAAACTTGAATGATATAAAAATTTTGGCTTCATACCTGAATTTTGCAATTCGTCGTCGCCACCGTTGTGTAGTGGTCTCGACAGACACATTTTCTCATCATTCCCCCCATTTCCAGCCTCACATGTCACCAGCGATAGAACCCCGTGGAAATAAAGCACAGATCGAGAGCGCTGCATTTCTCTGTATCTTCTTGGCGAACCTAAAGCACCGGGATGCATATTTCATGATGTTCCTAAGTTCTTTTTTGCATTCAAGGCCTCAGCGGAGACGAGATGAATGACGGAGCACAAAAGAAACGGAGGGGGCAGTCCGTCCGGTCAAGAAAAACTTGCGCGCGGACAAAAAATGGGAAGCCGAAGAAAGGTCAAGAAAAAGTTGCGTGCCGCAAAGAATGAAAAGCCGAAGAAAGGTGACCGACCGTTTATTGATTTCCGTACTATGGACCTGCTGACCAATGGCGAGGCCGTGCGTCATCGCCGCTGACCAATGCCTGTTCAATAACAGTAAAGATGCTCTCCTCAGTTGACCAATAACCGGCCAGTAACAACGCTTTACTGACCAATGGGGTGACCTGAGTCAAGTGACCTTTTCCTGAGCCTGACCAATCCAAATGGAGCTTTTGCTTCTGTGAAACACCAAAACTGACCAATCGTGGCTCGTCCTTTACGAAGTGACCAATCGCCGCAAGCTTTGGTGGTCGGCAGTATCTTGTGTGGCGGCCGTTACCATGACAACCGTCGTGTCGACAGGAAATAGACAAATATTGGAAATGTCAATAAGACGGCGAGGCACGAGTGGCTTCTGATAGAAAATTTCCAGATTAGGGAGCGTCACGGGCACAAGCGGGCAGCTTCAAAATGGCCCTTATGATGGAGTACCTCAAGGGCTATTTTAGCCCCGCGTTTGTGATGGCTACTTGGGTTACGGCGCGCTGTTGTGAGGAGCGCAAAATACAGAGAATACAGACACACACACGCACACTCACACAGACAGATGTGTGAACGAAGGACATGTGCGTCATGTGGAGATGGACAGTCGCCTCAAAAATGTGCGTAATGTAGTAATTCTACGTGAAAAGGAATCTTGTTGTGTGATCAGATAATATGAATGTATGTCACCAATAGGTTTTGTAATGTGAACTGGAATACATAAAGAAGTATTTCTTACAAATTTTGGTAACACCTCGCAAAAATTTGTAGCGTACATATATTACATACAGGTGTGATATTGCATGCGTCTAAACAGACATACCCACGTCCATACAAATGATATCTGCAGTTAAGACACTTGAAGATTTGCGAGGCACGTAGTGAAGTAATTTGAAACTGCGAAATTGCCTTTTTTTGTCCTAATCTGCACTGATTAATAATGAAGAAAAACTGTTAGACCGATCAGCGTTAAATTTTTAATATGTAAAAATGCTGCAACACGAACATTTCAAGCAAAAAATTCGTTCGAAGAGAATAAAACTATACACGAATGAAAATTCCTTCTGCATAAGTGTGTCATGGTGACGTCACTGTGACGATACGTAATCTGGTGTTCAGTTATTAAGAGCATATGAGTTGAAGTTACGAGTTTTAAAGTGTTTAATGATTAAACGTGAGTTACTTTAAACCAGGTTGATTAATTAAAAATAGTTAGGAGAGGTGGTAAATAACTCAGGTCAAGTCAGGGTAAATAGTTATAAACAATAGTTATAATAGTTCTTGACAATTCAGGCTACAGTAGCACCGTAATGCCGATGGGCGGATGATATTTACTACATATATACACTCATATGCTTTTGCTTACACGCGCATACGTTAGCATGTACGTATACTTCTACAAATACACGTACATTTACACATGTAAGGACTTGAACATGTACGCAGCAGCACACATATACAAATGCATGTACGTATGCATGTATAAATACATTTTCATATGCACACATATGCTATATATATGCAAATGCTCGTTATTAACACGAACACACACATGTACAAATAAATGTGAAAGCATAAAAAATACCCAGCCAAGTTTTTCCACCCAGAGCGAGCTGCTGCCGAAAGCTGTGTGTACAGCACAGTGAACACGTTCAAA
>JACJUY010015560.1:0-10939 GCA_014220935.1 Platorchestia sp. MABIK | reverse complement strand
GGGTCAAGCACTCATTGCAGACGGGTCAAGCACTCATTGCAGACGGGTCAAGCACTCATTGCAGACGGGTCAAGCACTCACTGCAGACGGGTCAAGCCCTCATTGCAGACGGGTCAAGCATTCATTGTACAAGTCGCACATTTGTTAGAGGAAAAAACAATTAAAATAGAATTGCCACAGGACCTTCTAAATTGCAACTAATATGATAAAAATTCAAAATAACAAACGACGCAAAAATGGGATATTCTCTGCACATTTGGCCTTGAGTTCTTTTTTGACATTTCCAGATCAAAGTTCCAGGAGATGATGCGCTACGCCGGCCGCCGTCTCGTGCTCCAGCTTTTCGCTCAGCCGGCACGCTATTTCGACCCCGGCAACTTAGTCGAGTCTCTTATATTGGCTATCGAGAAAATCATGCTCGTCACCGATGACGAGGTCCCTGAGCGGGCCTCTCTAAGGGCCAAAAATACCCTCAACCTAGGAAAAAACTAGGAATTCTTAGAGAATGTGGTGTGCCTGAGTTTATGCCTTTGTTCGTGTTTGCCCTTGTTTATGTTCCGTATACAGCATGATGAAAGAAAGTTGCCATTTAGTTAAAGAATTCATTGAAAGTTGTGATGGAAACTTTGAGTTTTCGATTACGTCGAAAGAAATGTTGCTGAATTTT
Source organism: Platorchestia sp. MABIK (assembly GCA_014220935.1). NCBI lineage: Eukaryota > Metazoa > Arthropoda > Malacostraca > Amphipoda > Talitridae > Platorchestia > Platorchestia sp. MABIK. The sequence goes on along the minus strand of JACJUY010015560.1, from coordinate 10,272 downwards.
AAGAAATTAAAGAGTGTGCCACCCTCATGTCATTTATGGAAAAATATGGACGTCTTCGATGGAAAACGCAAACACGATGAATCCTTTCGAAAGAAAAATCTTTTACTCTATGATGATAAAATTGTTTGAATATACGCACGCGCTGTATTTGAATTATTCCTTCTGGCTACAACATCCATTTTGGATCGTCAACACTGGTGAAATTTCACCGCACTTCCTTGGCTCGATGTCATTTTTTGTTAACAGAATAATGCTTGTCGCAGGTCAGTAAATTAGACAAGGCGTTGCTTCATCTCATAACATTTTTTATTGTTGTGTTTTCATTTAATTTTGCGACTTTCCTGCTGCTGGGGAGTTAAATTTAGCGGTTGATTTCATCTACTATGTTTTATGTAGCTCGCTCTGTGCTTGTCATATACTCTGATTCTAAATTGAAACGCTTTGCCAAACTTTGGATGTGACTCCTTCAGTGAACTGATATTGAATTACATCGTCTCGCTTTATTTTATGTTCGTACAAGCGATATTGTGTTCCCGTCTGTATTGGCTGACGTAACTTGATCGATATGTTCAAAGTGAATATAAAGAATCCTGTTAAACACTAGTTGTACCTTGCAGGTTTTTGAAATCCTATTGCTAAATATCAGTTTGTTAATTCTAAATAAAATGCCCTAAATAATGAACGGTCAGGTAGCAGCTCGCTTCAAGATTCTTTCGAGGAACCAAAAGTTCACTGCATTTGATTTTCAGCTTCGAAAAATATTTTGGGGACGAAATGTTCAAACAATTAACGTTGTTGTAACTACGCAACTAATAATTAATGTACTTGATTGCGCTGCTTGCTAAAACACGTAGCAAAGCTAATTCAGCCCAAAGAACTTTCGTTGCCAGTTGCTACGCTACGACAACGTAAATGGTTTGAAAATCTAACCCTGAGCAAGAAGAGAACTGGTCGCAAAAGGGCGCCGGTGTATTTTAGTTGCACTGTGAATGCGAGTTATGTTGGTGCATCAATTTGATACTAGTACAAATCAGTACAAATAATAGTTTACGGCTTTATCAGCACTAACTGTCTCAAAATTAACTAAGGTAGCAAAACAGTGAGCCTAAGCTTCTAAGGCTCTTCCTATTCCTTTATTAGAGCAACTGCTCGTTAATCGACTTTTATAAAAACTTGAAGACGTTTGAGGAAAACTCGGGTCCCAGTGTGGGAAGAAAATTGTGAAATTGATGCATGAACGACCATGCGTTTTCTTTTCTCAAGCTGCTGGTGTGTTTTGGAGTGTACACTGTATTACACGCTGTATTACGCTCTGTATTACGCTCTGTATTACTGTAATAAACTTGACACAGGACATAAATAGGCCTATAAAAATCAATACTTTATGAGGCAATGAGTAAGTATTGGTTTGTTTACACGTCAGCTTCCCTCCATATTTTATGAGAATCTAGTTCCAGCGCCACTGAATGTCACTACTCGCATCAATGTAGGAAGTACTCGTTTAAAAAAGTGTCGTTTTGCCGCAAGGATAGCAGAGGCTCAACAAATTCCCAAACGCCGTGTTCTTACTCATTAAATTGATTTGCGGTGTGTTACTATTTTCATGTATCATGAAGAAATTTTAAGCACAAGTCGGTACATTGATTTTTGGTCGTCTTCCGTTGGTTGCACGGCTTTCTTAAGTTTGCTCACGATTCCTCAATTGAATAGTTATTTTTTGACCGTCTTCCATTGTTTTCACACACATATCAGGTTTGCTTACGTTTCATCGATAGGACATCAAATGAGCGTTTCATGCAATGGGATCCGTACGATTTTTTACCGAGTAGGATATAAATTGGCAAATTTTAGCCCTTATTTTAAGCTACGTTAAAGATAATGTTGCGAGTATTGCACACAGGTGAGCGGTCTCATATCATTAGTTTTACGAAGCTCTTTTAAGTAAAGACGCGAGCTCAAATCAACGATGATTGTGACTTCTCTGTTAGTGTTTTAAGTCTAATCTATAAAATTAATCTCGTTCATTAATTTGTTGTAATTTTAGTGGCACCCTTTTGTTGAGGTTTGTACGTGCTTCTTTGTATGACAGAATCTCTGCCCAATATGTTAAAATTTGTAAGTAGAAATTATGAACGAACGAGATTTGACTCGTGCAATCAATTCGTGGTTTTGATTTGATTGGGAGAAAATTAAAATTTGGAAAAAAATTAATACCATGAAGCTGAAATTTCCAATGAGAAGTAAGGAAAGAATTAAATTTGACTTCAGCAATTAGACCTTGGTTTTAATCTGATTGGCAAATATTGGATTTTTAATTAGACCAGGTTTTCATGTACGCAGTAATTTCAAGTAGAGAATTCAGACAATGGGTCTTTCAATCCAGTGATGTGTGTGCTAGAATTTTACTTCGGTTTCTCTTTAATAGTTCTTTTCTAAGACATATTACCTATAACGTGTTGGTGACCATTATGAGAAAATTGCCATACGAAACTAATAATCCGAATTTTTTGATCGACTTGGCATTTGACGCAAGCATCCAAATTTTTTGATTGACTTGATGCTTGATCTAATCTTCTAAATTTTCTGATGGACGCGTTTGTTGCCACAATTTAAATTTTTGGATGGACAAGTTATTTGATGTAACAATGTGAATTTTCTGATCGAATCGGCGTGTGATTTGATGCAATCATCTAACTTTTGTATAATCATGTTTGATGTACTCATTTTACTGATCAAATTGTATTACGTTATTGAAGATGCATTAACTATTTTACTGTGACATGTTGGTAAGGTCATACATAAATCAAATTTTCTTTCTGAACATTAGTTGATATGTTCACGTTTTACATTCGTTTTGTAGTTCCTTTTCCTGAGAACGATAGTGAATTTGTTCTCTGCGGGATCTTGTCTGTGAAATTTTCTGCAGTGATTGCGTTAGTAATAATGAGTGTAGGTGATCTTTGTCATTTTGTTTCACTAGTGCAGCCTTCTTTTAAAGAAAAATGAGTATCGATTTTAACAGTTAGTATTACGCTTCTTACCGTTGTAACGCTTGACAGGAAATGATGATGCATCCCAATTAGTATTAATTTCTTGATTTTCAAATAAGTAATAGTAAAGTCAACCTAAACATTGTTTTTTTTCCTGTCAGCCACATGTATTTTACTTGCTTGTTTCTGAATTATTCTGAATTTTTCTGAAAAATTATTCTTGCTTGTTTCTGAATTTTGACTGTCGTTTTCGCTTGTAACCAAGTCCGATATACCTTGTCATTATCCCCTTAGGGGGAGACAACTAAAGTGCTATAGCTAATATTGTACTATGGGAATTAGCACTTCCAGGGGGAAAATGTGTGGGGGCCCGAGCCGAGAGTTAGGTAGGCCATCTTTTTGTTGAAATAAAATACTTTTTTGCTGTGTCAAGGACCACCTTTTTCGGTTCACTGCTGTCCTGTTTTTCCTCACCTACTACTTCTTCAACTTTTATCTTGTTTCATGAACTTTTTTCTCAGCTCACTGTTTCTATGTCCCTTCTGCATAAATTTCTCATTCCCTAATATCCATACTAAATGGTGCCTTCCTCCTTCCTCTCTTCGATACGATCTTTTTGTAGCGGTTAGGGAGGCCTAAACTAACCTATAATCTAATCTAATGTAATCTAACCTCGTAATTATTATTTTTTACACGTAGTTACGCACATAATTCAGCGTTCCTGAACAGAGCTCATATTAGTCCAGAATATTCGATAGAATTTAGTAAAATTTTGTCAAGATTTTTACCTTTAAACCTTTCATTAGATGGGCGATCGAAGATTGTGCATGAAACATCGGTCAAAACCTTGCCATCATTTATTATTCATAAATTTATACATCCGCGCATAGCCAGCACCATCATCACGTAAAATGCTCTAGTTTATTTCGCTTCAGGTTTTATCGATTTTGTTGATCATGTGTAGCCCGTTTCGGGGGTGAATTGTGTTAGCAAGCCAAGAACTTTTGTATTCGACCAATGAATTAATGAACCACGAACATCTATAAAAATATCCTTGCCTTACATTTTCGAATACAAGACCGCAAGATTCTAATTTTTTTTAAATTTAACGGGAATCAAAATGAAACACGTCGGGAAGATTCAAATCTGAATAACTTCCGAGAAATGAAACCAAAAAGTGAACCAAGAAATTACTCAAAGAAGTTTTTGATTCTGTTTTATTTCTATAAACCCGCAGGAGTGAATCATTACTACGAGCCCGCAAGAGTGACAATCATTACAGCTGTTGCAAGGGGTCCTAGACAGCCCCTCGGGCCGTCTAGTCCATACCTACTGTGATTGCAGCTCATTACAGCTGGCGTAGCTGTTAATTAAAGCTGCCGTATCGTAGTTATTAAGGCTGGCTGTCGTAGCTGTTAAAGCTGTATCGTAGTTATTAAGGCTGGCTGTCGTAGTTATTAAGGCTGGCTGTCGTAGTTATTAAGGCTGGCTGTCGTAGTTATTAAGGCTGGCTGTCGTAGTTATTAAGGCTGGCTGTCGTAGTTATTAAGGCTGGCTGTCGCAGCTGTTAAAGCTGCCGTTTCGTCGTTACTAAGGTTGTCGTAGCTTTTAAAGCTGTCATAGCGTTTATAAACATTGCTCCTTTTGTAACAGTCGTAGCTTTTAAAGCTGTCGTAGCTTTTGAAGCTGTCGTAGCTTTTGAAGCTGTCGTAGCTTTTGAAGCTGCAATAGACAATAAAGTGCTATAGCTAATAGCTATTATTGTTTTTATTAGCTGTCACAACTGTAGACGCTGTAATAGCTGAAGAGCCCCTCATAAGATGCAGCTATGATATCACTTGAATTAGGCTTCCCAGGAGGAAAATGTGAGGTCTCGAAACCTGTTAGATAAGTTTTCTTTCTTTAAATAAAATAAGTTTTTCGTTTGTCAATGACTATCTTTTCAGTTCACTGCTGTCCTGTTTTCAGTATCTTTCTTTTTCAATTTCATCTTATTTCAGAACTTTTCTTTTCAACTCAATGTGGAAAAGTGAGTGGTGTGTGGGAACACGCGTTGTGCATAAATTACGCGTTCCCTTAACTCGATAGTAAATGGTACCTCCTTCTTCCCTCCCTTTAGGACTCCTCTATTGTGGTTAGGAAGGCTTAAACAAACTTATCTAATCGAAACCAAAAAAATTTATTGGTCTGAAAATAAATATCTGAAATTTAAGTCATTGAGGAAACGCTGAAATATCGTTTTGATCTACGATGGTGTTTTCAGAATTAAAAGGTGCCTTCCTCCTTCCTCTCTTCAATAAACTCTTTTTTTTTGTAGCAGTTAGGGAGGCATAAACGAACTTATAATCCTAATCTTTCAGAATTAAAAGTTAGCCTCTATAAATATGAAATGCCTGTGGTTTTGCAAACACAGTTTGGAAATACTAAATCAAACGGAAATTTAGAAAAGGTCTGAAAATGAGATGCTTTTCTTTGAATAATTATGGGGGAAGAATTTGAAGCCTTGACTTAATACAGCATGTTTTTGCATTGGCTGCCACGCTTGAGAGTTTTTATTTGTGCTTATTTCAAAATGAAATTTGCTTTTTTCAGCTTGTATATATTTTGACCAGCTTAAGAGCGAGCGCGTTTTAATCTGCAGATAGAATTCTGTAACGAGGACACATTCACCTTTTGCTGAGAGCGAAGATTCGTAAGAGTCGCAGTCGAAGTCAATGAAATACTTCAGCGAATTCACTTCAACGAAAGCAGGTTATAACGGGCTTCTCGAGTCACTACCTGCACCCGAACACCCCAACATTTGCTTGGTTGAGGGCCAGCGCGGTGATGACTTTAATTCCTCATCAAATATTAATAATAAACTCCTGGTCGACGGCAAGTTTAAAAATGTGGCTCTAATCGACCGATTGTTCTCTGTCGAGGGATGTATTGGTAGCACTGAGCCTCTCCCTGAAATTACCTCCTGCCCGATCACAAAGCCCATTAGCTCACTCAATTTCGAAGAGGAATTTGTCAGCTTCAATAACGTGTCTTTCAGCCCTGCGAACGGTGATCAATCAGAATACGCCAAGTCGAAGACGCTTCAATGTTCAGATTCTTCGACATCTACGACCACAGCCATGTCTAACATCGATGGGTGGACGGCCCTGGATAATCCCAATTTTACGAGAATCTCTGACCTGAATTTAAAGATGGTACAGGTCATTGATTGTTTTCACCTCAACAATGCTACCAAACCTAAAGATTTGACTGCAACGACGTTCAGCAACTCAGAGACTGCTACGGTTCGTGATATCCAACACTGTGAAACGTCATCCGCTTCTAATATTGTTATAAATGATCAGTCCGTTTCTGAGACGCCGTCTTACGGTTGCACCAAAGTAGCCAACGGTTTCCCGTACAGGCGAACAGAACATTCATTGGTTGCTTCAAAATTAAAAGCCAATTCCCTGAATGCGAAGAATGCAACAGGAGAATGTGACAGACTGCCATTGGACGCAGTACAAGTAACGCCCAATTCATCGGTCGTTGTTCGTTCAAACACTTTCTCTCACCTCGACCCCAACGTTGTTGATTATTCTTGTACTGACGTCGGAGGTCCAGTGAAAGTTGCAGCTTCTGTGGACGCCACAGTCGGCCTATCAGTTTCTAACGGCTCCTCTGCTCCGCTAACAGCCAAAATCGACTCTCAAGTTGCAATCAAAAAAGCAGCCAACTCTCCGGTAACCATCGAAGCAATCGACTCTTCAGTTTCCATCACAGAAGCAATCGACTCGCCAGTTGCCATCGAAGAAGCACTCTCCTCTTCTCCAGTTGCGATCGAAGAAGCGCTCTCCTCTTCTCCAGTTGCGATCGAAGAAGCACTCTCCTCTTCTCCAGTTGCGATCGAAGAAGCGCTCTCCTCTTCGCCAGTTGCCACCGAAGAAGCACTCTACGCTTCGCCAGCTACTGGAGGAGAAACGACTAATTTTCCAATTACAGTCAAAGAAAGGAACGGTTTTCCAGTCATCCTAAAAGAGGCTGTTGATTTCCCATCCGCGCTTCAAGAAACATTGGACTCTCTTTATGAAATTGGAGCAACAGTCGACTCTCCATCGGCCTACGGTGTTTCGTCCACTTTTGAAAATACAATTGACGTACCCGTTCCTGAAGAGGCAGTTGATGTTCCACTCCATGAGAATAAAGTTGACGCGCCCGTTCTTGAAGAGGCAGTTTATGCGCCCGTTCATAAGCAGACAGTTGATGCGCTCGTTCATGCAAAGGCGGTAGATGTGCCTGTTCGTGAGGAGGCAGTTGATGTGTCTGTCAATGTGAAGGTAGATATCATTCCTTTTCATAGCGAAGCAACGGTAAGTTCTCGTAACTCCAAAGCAGCCATAAGTGAAACCGAGACTCACTCCGAAGAGTCGCTTTATTCAATTGCCGAATTCAATAGCCCAAATGTTGAATCGCTCTCCTCGACGGGCTCGATCGTCTTGAATGAAGAAAAATCAACTGAACCTCGAGAGATTAATTCAACGATTCCAGTGCAGACAAAATCGATGGCGGTGGGAGAAACGACTTCTATAACAAACATTGAGGCGAATTCCGAGTGTACAGGAAATGGCCACGAATATTTCAACTTGGAACATTGGCTAGCTGTTGACTCGCGGACGGATCCGGATCCGAATCTCGGAAATCGAATTTCAATATGGTCTGTTGGTCAAGAAAAAGTGAATTTTCCATGTGCTCCGACTTCCATTTCAGGTAAGGCAGTGGCCTAAATGTCATTTTCCATTTTAAAATCCCCCTGATACGTTTTTTTACGATTAAATGCCATGCAACAAGTTTATTGCTCCACTGGTAAACTGTTTTCGGCTCTGCTTTCGTGTTGAAATAATGCAATCATTTTATGAGAAGCCCAGCGCATGAAGAAATGTTTTCTATTTTTGAACCACAATTGAATAGACAAACTTCTGACTTATTTTATGAGCTCTTAATTAAATATCAGGATACAATTTGGAGTTTGCGTATATAATAAGATACCAATTGAAAAAATATTATAGAATTTAAAGTAAATGTAAGAGCAGCTGAATAGAACACCGTCAAGAATTGAGCAGATTATTGACAGATCATTCTATTACTTGGTCAAACCTCCGTACATAAAATCCTTGTTCCCTCAACTCCAAACTTCACGGTACCTCCCTTCTTCCTCTGTTCGGAACATCTATGTTGTGGTTATGGAGGCTTAAACAAACTTATTTAACCATCACTAGAATTTGACCGTAACCCTTCATTTGTACTTCGAACGTGAGTTGCCGATGAGTTTTTCTTACATCAAATTAAATTTCAGATTTTAATTACAATTTAACGGTTAGGGCCACTCCCAACACTACTGCGTTGCCAGATGCTGAGTGGTCTTTACGTACGTTCAGGTTTCATTTGATATAGTTCCAAATCGAAGGTTTGGGTGAAAAACGGCCAATTTTATAATGATTCTTCCTCGCTGTTAGTACTTTTATCGTATTCATAAGTCATTTTTTTTTCGATGACATATTTTTCAGTATATTTCTGATGTTACTCTGTCATTAATATTTTCTGATGACATATCTTTCTGATTACTAATGGCTAAATAATTGCAAGGGATTAAATAAACAGGCTTCTAAATTAGTTGTTTAATATTAAAATGATGACTTGAATTAATTACGTCTTCTGATTCAAGTAGTTAACACAATCGACGGACAGGAATTTATTTCTAATAAGCTCATATCGAGGTGAGGCCTCATTACTGAATCAGTCAGCGAAACAGATTATATAATACATTAAATGAATTTACGCGTACATCCTAGGTACAGAATATCACTTCCTACGTCCCTCCCAAACGTCCCTTGCCTTGACGTGGTGGGAGGGCTTGAGTGCTTCGGAGATGGTTTGAGGCAATACTGTCGGGACTCAGGTCCCGGAAGGTCCAACCATGGCAGGCTGGCTCAGCCGGAGTAGCGAGACGAAAGAGGGGCCATGGGGAAGGCACCCCATGTAAATAAAAAACCGGGCCCCGGCAGTCACGGGTTCTAAAGTCCCTGTTATCCCGGGCGTACTCTGGGGACTGCCACGGGCTGGGGCTGTCGGTGGGAGGGAGTTTTTACACCCTATTGGTTGGTGTGCGCCCGCCTCAAGTGTAGAGATACACCAAAAGGCTACCGACCACCCGGGGGCTTTCTTCCGGCCTGAGCCAGCTGGGATAGGTGGGGGGAAACTCCCACTGACAAGAAAGTCAATACCTGTGCTTGCTACTCCTCGNTTGTGCTCGGTGCGGAACATTGGGACACCACTCACGCACATGTACTCAGACGCCATCCTGTGTGAATTATGGAGAGTCACACCCTTCATACAGCCCATCCTGTCCACATTACCTATGCCGGAAGGAAATCATTTCCACCATGATAAAAGAGCACACAACATACGGAATCGCCAAAGCCCAAGTCACTGACTGTTACAAGTCGCAAGGCCGCTCGTACAGTTTTGCAGTACAGCGACCGCCGAGGGAAGCGCCGGTGGCAGCCTCAACTGGTCAGGGAACAGCACCTTCAGAGACTTACAGGACAGGTACGGCCCTTTCGGTGACCTCTCCTCCGGCAGCGGAACTAGAGTCATCACACCACTCAACTTTACCTTCACAGCAGAATGTCCCTCCACCCAGAAAACCAGCATCCAGCATGAAGTCCAGGGATGAGCAGGAGCTCGACCCCGCTACTGCCCAAAGTTCTAGCGGTGACCAACGTGACACCACGACCCGTGCTCAATACACCTTTAAGCGTCTCCCCACTGACACCGTGCAGCCTCATACTGACGGGAACAACGGCACGCGACAGCCGCACATACGGCCATTAAATGCAAAAACACCATCGAATGCGAACACCCAAGTGGCCACGTATAGACCAAGAATGACTACTCCGCCAACCCGGGGGGAGGTCCCTGGTACTTCGCGGCAGCTTCCGTCTCCGGTACCTCACCCCTGGCAGGGTACCAGGGGGGACTGCTCGGGATGCGCAGGACCCGGAGCTTTCAGCTGGAACTGGCGGCAGCCTCCCTCAAATAAACTCGGAAGGGGCAAGAGTAAAGTGCTCTCCCTCCTCATCCCTGGGCTCAAAGACAAGTTATCAGGAACGGCCTGAGCAGGGGATGCCTTCCCCACAATCTCAACCAAGTAAACACTCGGAAACACCCTCGCCTATCTCAAGCAGTAACGAGGTGCCGCTACGACACTCTCGTTCCCAATCCTCAAAGCCTAAACCCACCGCCC
>JACJUY010015559.1:12190-24054 GCA_014220935.1 Platorchestia sp. MABIK | reverse complement strand
CAGAAGGTATAGTAGAGGACAGAAGTCTATAGGACTGTAAAAGCCCACTCAACTGTGGAACGGCTTCTACATGGAAGGCTAGCTCACAGCCAGGAGAAAGAACTTTTTTCTAATAGAAGTTATACTGCATTTGATGCCTCTTAATTTGAGGCTCAATGCCACAGAAGTACAATTTTCATTTTCCATAATAATCAAAGGTAGGTTTAAAGCTTATTAGAAAAACTTTCATCTAATAAATTCAGGTCTACACTATTAAGTGGACAGATTACAGCCTTAGATAATATATAGAAAAATACTGATGACACAGAAAATACACACAAAATTTCACTCACCCCACCAGTTACTTTTAAATTCACAACATTTTAATTTTTTTCAAAGTTTACACAAATTTTTAAATTTTCCTAACTTACATTTACACTAATTTCACATGAGTGATCCTAATAAAGGTTAGGCAAGGTAAAAATGGCTAGAACCTATAAACGCAAGGCTCTTTAGCAACAAAACACAGTACCCTGCCTAAAATACAACACCGGTATCACTCGGCCTTAAATCTAATGAGTTTCAACTCCGACCCTGGCAGTCCGGATAGCGGCAGTTTTGAACACACAATATTTTAAAATTTTACATTTCTTTTATTATTTTTTTTGTTATGTTTAGTTAAGAAAGAAAAAATGAAAAGAAAATATTCAAGCAGAAAACATAAAATAGATACCAGGATTTTATCCTGTCGGACTCCAGCCAAGCTCTGCCGTCAAGAAAAGCCGGCTAATTGCCGTTTAGGCAAAACTGCTTTTAGCAGCTTTAAACTTGAGAACTTTTTAGTTCTTCAAGAAAACGTAAAAAGAAAAGATTTTATTTTCCTCGAAAAAAGAAACTATGTCCCGCCGCCCGACCGTGCGGCTTAACTTTTACGAATTAACGAACACTGAAGACATAGACTTACCTAACACCCATAGAGGGGTCAGGGAACACTGTAATTTAATGGCAAGTTTTATGACAAGCGTAACAAAAGAAAGGAGGCTCCCCTTAGTATCTTCGAAGAAAATATTCAGGCGAATACGTCTCCATTTAAGCCGGCTATCAAAGACACTGAGTCCCGGATGCAGGGGTCGGTAGAGGCCAGAACCCGCATAGCACAAGTTAGATGCACTCGCGGCCACGACCTGGTTGAGACTGAGGTGGCAACAGACCGCGGCCACCTCCACAACTTGCTCGAAACCGTGTCTGTGGCTTCGGACTCGAGCAAGAAGATGAAACGAACGATTTAATTAATTTCGCTGATAATAGTCGCAAAGGAAGTGAAGCACCCCCGCCATTGCACCGCTTTGTCATAAATTGCCAGCGTAATTGCCTTTTAGGCTCGGTTAAAATTAATAAAAGCCTTTGTCCTTTATTGTGCAATGTATTGGCTGTCTTGCATAGGACTTCAGCAACGAGCAATGGCTGGATTTGCGACAAATTATAGTTCTGAATGAATGACACCATAGCAAAATTTTTTCCTCAGAAAATGAAGAAATTTATGTTACTCTACAACCGTTTGCTGGGAATGCTTGTGAGACGCTTGATTTTGGTTTTGAATGTAGACACAGTATCAATATTTGTATCCTCAAAAAATGAAAAATCCATGCTTGACCCCAACGAAAAGAAGGAGACTCTCAATGGAGAATCATAACATTTTCATTTTCCTACCAGATAAATTTGTGCTCAACCTTTAATAACATTTTATCACTGCTTGAGGCAGATGAGCAGGAGATGCTTTTGCTTTTGTTTAGTATATAATTTTTGATGATTACCATTGCGATGGTGACCTCTGTACTATAGTGAAACCTGTAGCATTAAGTCCCGAGTTATTTAGTTAAAAAAAACTCGTGACCAGCGGTACGTGCCGTGTGTGTACGCCTGGTCGACAGAGTTGCTGTCCTAGAACCTTGGCCTGCTACTGATGCTCTACTTTGGCCCTATCAACCTGCAACAAGCCTTGCTCTGCCTCAATCACCGTACCACTATAATTACCTACCATCAGTAAATGTTAAGGAGACTTGATTAATTGATTTTCGAATTTTTGTGGCATGTAGCATGGTAATTAAATAAAAAAACTTTTTTACCATGCACTTTCGGGGGGAAATGAGTATTTAACCAAGTTATAGCGATAGGGTACTCACTGCATTTCTAGTCTTTCAAGTAGGAAAAATCGTTTCGAGGGGAGACTCTGATAAAATTTCTGTTTTGCCGGGCTCAAATGGTCGCTCCGTTACGTTAAGTTATGTTAAGTTACGTTAGGTTCCGTTACCTTAGGTTAGGGTACGTTGGGTTAGGTTGGGTTAGGTTAGATCAGTTCAGTTTTGTTACTTTACGTCACCGCTATAACTCGTTGAATACTCATTTTCCAGGAAAGTGTATGGTATAAAAGTTGTCTATTTTGATCCAATTACCATGATACAAGCAACAAATATTCTAAAATCGATTCGTCAGTTTTCCTTATCATTTACCCTACCTTCTAACGTATTTAATTACTATTTAACTATTTATTTTCATCCTTTCTCTCCTACTTACATACCCTACAACCTTATTGAATTATTAACTAACCAGCAGGACCCGTGAAACTTCTACGGTCAATGTTATCGTTAAGCTAGATGAACTCGTGAACAAATTTCGTCAACATTACCTAACCTATCCGAACCTATCTGACATATTTGTATGGAAGAGACGGTTTTCTCACGGTCAAAATCATTGGAATCTAGGTGGAACCGCAATAAAATTCCAAAATAACTTATCTTTACTGGAGATCAACCATCCCAACCCAACATAACTTACCCTAACCAATCATGACCTATCCTAGCTCAACGTAACCTATCCTAAACTAACCAGTCCATGCCCAATTTAAAATATCCTAACCCAACATACCCTATTTAAATTCAACATAAACCAAGCTAACCTAGCATGACCAATCAGCAAAAACTCAGCAAAAACTCATCAACAAATATGTTTGACAAAACTGATAATTTTTTGGATAGCGCACGGAATAAGTGTTTTGGACAGAAAACAAATAAATGCAACATATATGTGTCTAAAAGCATTTATATGAAAATAGTGTCCATTGCATTTCAAATTTAGAACAGACACAAATGAGATAAAATGCGTTCAAATAAATAATCAGAGAGCAATATTGTGCAATATAGTTCAATACAAATAATAAAACCACATTGTAAGCAACAATTTTCAATGTGCAACTTCAGTCCAGCACCTCCTGACAGACAATATTCTTAATTAAAGTTCGTCCTCTTCTTTTTCCCTGTTTATCAGTGTCTATTACCTTAACTCTCACGTCTGAGAGTTTGCATGCTTTTGAAAATGCCACATACAACTGTCCGTGGCTGAAACGGGGTGAGGTAGGAACAATCCAACCTTCATGAATGTTTGCCCCTGTGACTTATTGATAGTCATGGCATATGACGAACGAATTGGAAACTGTGTTCTCTCTAAAGTGAATGGAAAGTTAGGGTCACACGGTGCCAGCTTTATCCTGGGAATAAGGACACGTTTCCATCTAGTGAACCGCTAATAGTCAAAGCTTCAATTGAATATTGATGCATGGCCACCAATTCAAGTCTCGTCCCATTGCAGAGTCCATTCTGAATAGAAATGTTTTGAAGAAGCATTACTGTTGAGCCAGGCTTCAAACATAATTTATGACGAGGCATTCCTGATAGTGTTAGTGAATTGAGGAACTCGAGAGGAGAACGCTCTGCCACAGTTGGGTCATCTGTCAACACCTTGTCTGTACTTTAATAAGTGCGACACTCGCCAGGAAGTCGGGTTAAAACTTCTCCATTTATCTTGAGACAGTCTGCATTCTTTGGCGAAAGAATTACTTTGCTCTTTCTCTCATCCTCATTTGTGTCGTTAAAGATGTCACCCACCTGAGTTCTATTAACGCATGAAATTTGAGGCCCTTCTAGATCATCAGTGGCAAGATTAGGATCTTACACAGTTGCCATCGTTCCATTATCAAAATGTAAAAGCCATGACGCAAATTCTCTCTGGTCTACGGTTGTTCTCATGCTGACGTGTTATCTGTATTGTACAATATTTTGCCATAAAGGAGAGTTTTTGATGCATAGTTCGATGATAGCTTCATAAGTTCCCTTCGGTAATATGGGAAATATTTGCCTGAAATCTCCTCCTGAAAGGAAAATTTTACCTCCAAATACAGTATTGGTACTGCTAATATCCTGCAAGAGTTTGCCAATAACATGAAGAATAAATGAAGGGATCATAGATGCCTCATCCAAGATAATCAGATCAAGACTGTGAAGATGTTTGATTAATCTGAAGTGCCAGATACGTCGCGAACGCTGGTGTCCGTGAGTGGAATAGGTAATTTAAATAAGTTATGGATAGTGTTGTCTCCTGAAAGTAGAGTAGAGGCAATACCTGTCCAAGCCCGACAGCACACGTTGCAGTTGTTTCTTCTCAGATTCGAAATAATGGCAGTAAACATATACGTTTTATCGCAACCTCCAGGCACATCTACATAGAAACATGTCGAATTAAGAACTTCACCTCTCCTCTTCATATTAACAGATAAAATTACAGCATCAGTAATCAGTCTCTGTTCATCAGTATGAGTTGCAATGTCTGGGCCATCACGGTCTTCTGGATGATCAAGCTCCTGTATTTCATTTGGTTCAGGCAGCCCGAGTGCTGGACAATTACTGCCATTCTCTATCAGCGCTGCATTAATTGCCTGCAGTGCCATGTTCTCAGCTTGCTCGACATTCAATCCTTGCTGACTGATATTTATTGAGTCGAAGTTCGTCAACAGTTTTTCTGTTGCTGCCTTTTGATAATGTCCCTGTCTTAGGGATACTGGAGGGTAGTCAGTTATTCGATAAAAGGCCGTATTTCCTCAGGCTGGTTATCCCAATGGAATCTTCCTGTATTCAGAAATAGAAGAGAAGTCACTTTGATGACTGATATTTTTTAAGTCGAGGTTCGTCAACGGTTTTTCTGTTCCTGTGATAAACTTCCAATAATTTCCAGAATTTCAGATAGCTACGTCGAAAAGTAGCAAAATTTGCAAAAGTAGTCACACGAAAAAGCAATTGAGCTAACAAGCTAACAAAATTTTGAAATCCGTGACAGAAGTACGTTTCGCAAGTATGTGTGATAAGCGACTCAGTTTATTCGATGGAAAAATTATTTTCCCTCCGTCGTACAGAGGCATCTGTCGACCCATCCTGGCAATAGCCTAACAGCGATCTTTCAATGCAGCACTCAGCATTCGGTATCCATGATACCGCAAACTTGGATGAAAGCGTACGGACTACGGACGGACTAATTAACTAACTGACTAGAGGAGGAACAAGTAGAATATTATATAGATTGCTCACTAGACAGTGCGAATGAGGGTGCACTTGTGAATATGATTAAAGCTAACAACTGATTACTGACCAGCTTGTCTCGTACGAGCTGACAGAACGTAATTGCTATTCTTTACTATTTTCATAACCCGGGACCAGACTTATAGACGGCTTACCGGCTGCCATTCGTCTACATGTAATTCTATTCAAGCACCTACCTGATCCTCATTACTGAACTACTTCTGCTCTGCACGTGCATATCCCTGCTCTTCAATTAACTTCTTACCTCGTCTTGTCTACTCTTCACGTTATCTTCACACTGAGGAATAATCAACTCAGGTTAGCTTTTGGGTTGCTGTTGTCAGGAACAGAAATGGTTGTTGCCTCTGTCTTCGATCGATGACTTTAAACCCCTCTTTAAACCCCTAATAGTGGAAGGGGAAACGGAAAATTAAAGAGAGGAAAATTCACAGAATGAGGGAATAAATAACATGTGGAAAATAGGAATGGCAGGGATAGCTACCGTATGCGTTTTCGTAACCACCTCAGCGAACCACCTCAGGTGAGAAGGCTGGCAGTTTAATTAAGTGCACATAAAACACGAGGGCAAAAGTTGAATTAGGGTGCTGGAGACCCTCGCTGTGTGTTTGAAACAGCGGTAAGCGGAGCTCGCACCACGAAGCATAAACTTCTACAAGAAACACAGCAAGAAAATTTAGGTGCCAAATTGTAAAGGCTTTAAAAAAAGGGATTTTATACTTTGTACACCTAAGGGGAGGGAAATTCGAGCACCAGAGTATCCAATGGGGACCACTGTGCTGGGGAATAAAGGAGGAGCTCATCGAACACCTCTAACACTCTTAATATTAATATGTGATTGGTTCCTTCATCGAGGGAGTTGGAAAAGAACCAACCCACAAGGAAAATCTTGCGCGTGAGATTAGGCAGTTCTACCGACGAGATCGTGACTCGAAGTACAAGAAACGCGCAGGTGTGTTTGCGGTAAAATACGTGCTTAAGTCAAAAACATAAGGAGTGACTAAATTGAGAATAGATATTTGACGTTAAAATTCAATCAGTAATCAACATCTTTTCTCGTTCTCATTTTCAGAGAAGACTTTCAAATAAGAAAATCCAGAAAACACACGGCCAAAAAGAGAGGCAAAATTTATCCGCACAAATTGCTCCTGTGGGAAGGGGTAAGTGATGAAATCAATATTACTAGGAAATTGCTCAGAAACTTGGTTGCCAAAAATTAATGTTGCATATACATGAATATATCCTTCAATGTTAAAAAAAAATCCTAATTAGATTTAGCTGTGAAACGAATTGAGTAGAGCAAAATTTTGAATATTACAGATGGTGGGAATAATGAAGAAAAGAAGTTAAGAGGTCATCAGTTCAAGTCAACGTAGCACGTCATCGCTCAGAAATGCCTATGCACCCTATAAACTGCAGTCTTATTGAAATGAACTGTCTCTCGTCAATACAGAACGCGCTCTTGCAATTCGGTGCCTGGAGAATGCCACGAAGTGCTTGGTGACGTGTGATTGTGGGATGAAAGTGGTCAAGACAACAGGGAATGCCCTGATATTGGTAGCATTGTTGGTGCCCATTATTGTCTACATGTATTATTGGGGTCTAATTTAATGATACGGGGTTGGCCGGCCAATTATTAAGATAGCGTTGTCATGAGGGCTATTACGTTCGTATTGCCTTAATGTGGATGAAGTTGAGGGTAATGTGTTTAAGTTAGTCATAGATGCACTAAAACTATATGATATGTTGTCGGATGGTAGCCTCATAAACATATAATGTTCCACGGTATTAAAAAATTTTGCAACGACATCTTGCCTATCAAACACCTGACGACGTAAGCAGAATATCAGCAAGGCAGATGCGCACAGAAACGCGCTGTTGTAAGTGGGTCTCTGCAATCGGTGAGTACCACCATTATTTTAGTATGTTCTAATTTATGTTTATTGAATCCTGATGGCTTGTGTATTTTCGGTTTGCCTGAATTTTTGTGTATTTCATGATTTCATGGAGGTATGCCAATTCCTCATTTCCGAGAATCCTGTCTCCTTTTTAATGTAAATTAATGAGGGGGCAGGACCCATGTCTCGTGACACAATTTAGTTTAATTTTTTTGTTATTTTGTTCATTGTATGAAAATTCATTTGAATTTTTTTTCATTTTTATTTGTATTTCTTCAATTTAATTTTTTTGATTTTTTAATTTATATGTCATTTTAATTTATTGTATTTCAGCATTTTTACTTTTTTATATATTCAATTTATTAAATTTTTTTCTTGTTGTTTTTCAAGTTTATAAATCGACTCTGTGCGTCACACTCTTTAACATCATTGCGGTCTCTATATGATACGAGTTGGCTCGCATCGGGTCGAGTTACACTAGAAGGAGAGAGAGAGACAGGGAGAGAGGGAGAGAGAGTGAGGATGAGAAGGAAGGGAAAGAGAAAGGGAGAGGAGGAGGGGGGAGGAAATTTTTTAATTTTTTGGAAAATGTTAACTTGTTAATATTTTGAATTTTTGAATTTTTTTAATTTGTTCGGATAGGATAGTTTAGGATAGGATAGGTTAGTATATGTTTTGTTGGGATGGGTTAGGTTAGAATATGTTATATTAGAATTTGTTAGGTAATGTTGACCGAATTTTTTCATGGGTCCACCTAGCTTTACAATGAAATTGGTTAAAGTTGGGTTAGGATACGGTAGGTTAGGATAAGATATGTTAGGTTAAGATAAATTTGGTTAGCATAGGTTAGGACAAGATAGGTTAGAATATGAAAGTTTAAGATAGCCTTGGTTAGAATAGGTTAGGTTAGAATATGTTATGTTAAAATTTGTTAACGTTTTTTTAGGTTTGACAAATCAGGATAGCTTCGGAAAGGATAGGGTAGAATGTGTTAGGTTAATATAAGTTAGGTTAGAATATGTAATGTTAAAATTCTTTCACGTTTTTTATGTGTGACATATTATCAGGATAGCTTCTGTACTGCCTTCGCAGCATTTTAGAAAACTTATATTTTCGAACAGCGAAAGATAATTTATCCTTTCAAATAGCGAGAGAACCATTCCACAAGCTCACTCGTTTTCTGGAACCGCTCGCTTTCGGAACCTTAGGCATATAAACTTGCCGAGCTGAGCAGATGCTGCCAGTTATGTGAGAACCTTATTTAGGTATAGTGTGTAAGCCAAGAGAAAGAAATGTAAGTAACAGGGGAAAATATTAAGTAATATAGGCAATGTTGTTACATTTTGTCTGGAGATTTATTCCGTAGGGTGTCTCCAGCTAGTGATTGACCGAGGCTCCTTAGATCCGAGGAAATCTGGAAGGCTTCAGGTGATGGTGGATTGAAATTTATGCCACCACAGTCTTTATTATTTGCTTCCGCAATTCTACTTACGTGAGGGATTCTTCATTCATGGTGTCAATCTTATATAATTCTCTTGCCAACAGTTTGATACATAGTTCTAATTGTCAAGTTGGATTTGATCTGTGTTAGGCAGTGTGTGGCTGAGGAAATTTGGCTAGTGAGTCGCGGCCTTTAAAGCTCTTACGTTGAGCTTTGCTGTGGTTTTTGCTCCGACATGGAGAAATAATTCAGTCCTCTTCTCTGCACAGGTGCTTCGATGCGCGTAAGATGCACATTCTGTTGCCATCGTTCATTGGTGTGCTGAGGGAGCTTGGGGGCTGTAGACCTCGAAGATTAAATCATTATCGCTGTAGACTTCGTGATTGAGTGGTTTCAATCGGCATGCTGAAGGTACTTGTTAGCTTAGAGTTCACGTAGAAACTATTACAGGCTTCCGGTAGAGGCGTTGACATGCTGTGCCTCCGGCCGTTTTTGCTTCTTACACTTGGCGATCACCGCTGCGAAGCTGAAGCGCTTGGAGCTGATTTCTAGAGTACTTGGCAGGTAAGTGACTGCTGGTGACATGACGCTATGCTGTTGAAGCATTAATGTTGCTGTGTATCACTTCACTGCGATGTTAATTTTGAGTTATTCTCGTACAAAGCACGCCGGTGGAAGTGCCGGGTGCTTCCCCCTCGCGCACAAAAGTTTCGTGTCCTCTTCTTGCGTAACTGTGAGAAAAAAGACGCTGTCCGATTCTTGCTCTAAGCTTTTATGCATTCCGCTTGATTCCTTTTAGAAGCTTCTCGAATCTTCGTTGTCATGATGTCAGGATTCTGTTCCTGGTTGGTAGAGCTCTTGCTTGTTCTGCGCATTGGCTACTCATTGGTCACGGCATCGTGCTTGTTGTAACCCGCGAACTCTCGTGTATGTTATTAGCGCGCATGTTCGTGATCTAAGTCCCTGCGAAATCCCAAGGCTGTGACTGGCTCGTTCGTGAGCGTCACCTCATTCTTAGGAACTCCTACATGAGTCGCGACCCTCGCTTTCAACGGTATTACTACGCACAGCTCTTTTCTAACACCATATTTCTTATGTTTTCTAGCACGTTGTAAATAAATTTAATCATTTCCCCCTATATTATACGTCAATGTGTAACTGTTCCCCCCTTTCGAACGCCGTAGTTCGCGCCAGATTTCCATCCTCGTTCAATCCCCTACCTAACCCTCAATCCCCGACTTAACCATTCCTACCCCTTGAGAAGACGCCTACTCCGCCCTTCCTCCTCAAGCAGCCCCAAGCCGAGCGGCAAGCGGCCCCAAGCTTACTTCCCGTGCAATTCTTCGCTTCCCCAAATTTTCAACAGCACTTCGTTGCTATATATTGCTATGTCTCATTATATTGTTTCGCGTGGTATAGCCGCATCATGTCCCATATATGGGAGCCATAATTTTCACCCGGTAATTCTCTCGCTCTGAGAAACGAACTTTGTATTCATTTTGTTGTATCTGCAGAAGATGAGGCAGTGGCTTCGAAGCACTGTTGAAGACGATGCGTTTATTCCACGCTTCGTAAACCGCTGGGGTTTCACTTTAGGTTCTTTTCGACTTGCTGGAACCTACCGGGTGCAAGAGTTTGTATGAGGTTTTTGTGACCTCCCTAGGCTAAGTGGCTCGACCGTGCCCAGCTGGACGCAAGCAGCAAAGCAAGCCCGATGTCTCTGACGCTAGGCATCGCGGATCCACGCGAGAGCCGCACGTTTCATTTCCGTCATTCACTCACTTTGCTGCAGCAGTGCTGCTACCGTTACCAAGCAAAGTCGCTATTCGTTAAATTTACTAGTTTTTAACTGGAAAAAAATATTCTAAAGATTCCTTATCTCCATTCGACTTTCGCCTAATGTTAAGGGAACCATTTTGAAAAACTGGAAACATTTTTTCTATTGGGCGTACGTCTATGAAAATTTGCAGACTACTAGATCTCCACATTCGTAACAACTTTTATCAAAGAAGTTTTTTCATTTGGGGCATAGAAAATTAATTATTCCTTATAATAAAAAAAAACAAATAAATATATATTTTTCATTATAACTCCGAAATTTACAAAGCTAGAGCAATGCGGTTTGTTGTATTTGAAAGTAAAATGTGTGCTCTAAAACAGTTATTGATCACTTATTTTGATTTATTTCATTCCGAATTTATAAATTTTTTTTTGAAAGAGGTAGGGTAAAAGTTATAATTTTAGGGTAAAAAAGTCTACGGAAAGTCTTACATACAATTTTAAAAATGATCTATCAATGACTTTTTAGAGCACACATTTTACTTTCAAATGCAACAAACAGCATTGCTCTAGCTTTGTAAACTTCGGAGTTATTATGAAAAACGTTTTGAAAACTTACTTGTTGTATAACAGATATTTTACGATTAAAAATACTTCTGCTCCTACAGTTTTTAAGCTACAGTAATGATTTTAGTATCATTGGATGCGGAAAAACAAGGAATTTTCAAAAAGTTGAAAAGTTTTTCAAAATTCATTTGTGTTTTGACGTCATAAATTTGCATTTTTTTGAAATCTTTTCATATATTTTTATTGCATCTTTTTTTCCATAAAAATTGGAAATTTGAGGAAAAGCATTTATTTTTTTTGAATGTCCACGTTACTCTGCATCCAATGATACCAAAATCATTTTTGTAGCTCATAAGCTGTCAGAGAAGAAGCATTTAGAAATCCCCCCTAAAAATGTCGTTTTCTATGATTTCCCATTTTCTTTTCAAGAAAATCGCATTTTGTCATAAATGAAAAATGATTCTAAATTGCATTTCCTATCAGTGTACCAAATTTCATTGCTCAAAATTCAATAATAAAAAAAAGGTTCGGAAGGGGGACGCTTACCTTGAGGAATATGAAAGATGAAATATAAAAAAATTTAAAAAAAATTGGAAATTTGAAGAAAAGCATTTAATTTTTTAGAATGTCCACGTTATTCTGCATCCAATGATACCAAAATCGTTACTGTAGCTCAAAAACTGTCGGAGAATAAGCATTTAGAAAACCCCCAAAAATGTCGTTTTCTATGATTTCCAATTTTCTTTCAAAGAAAATCGCATTTTTTCATAGAAGGTA
>JACJUY010015552.1:4836-15377 GCA_014220935.1 Platorchestia sp. MABIK | reverse complement strand
TTAGGGTGTCAGCAAAAGACTATGTTCTGTGCCAGTTAGTTCTGGAAGTTTCTCACCGCAAAAAGCGGGTAGGTGAGACAATATGGGTTGTCTTGCACGGGACTCTGGTAAGGAGCAAGGCTGGATTTGCGACAAATTATAACACGAGTTTCCTTTCCATACATTCTATGAAAATGAAAAAAAAAATAAAACAAAAATTAGCAGCCGCAGCTGAAGAGTTTTGGAGTTCAGTTCATCGTAGGAGTAACACATTTTTATACTCTAGGCAGTGACCCCGTAACTTGGAGGTTAAAAGTGAGCTTTCGGCATGAGGAGGGTTCGAGAGCTCAACACTGCAAAGCTCGTTGTTTCGTTTCATAGGAAAGTGTGTGAATTTTGTGAATTTGGCATTTTCAAGAAAGAATAAAAATCAGGAGTGCACCTTAGGAAACGCCCTCGTCCTAATAAAATAATTTTTATACAAGCTAACTAATTTAAACTCATTAATCACAAAACAACATTGTTTAACTAAAGAATTTTAGAATTAATAACATGGCACAAAAAACACAAAATAAAAAAATGGGAAATTATATTAATGATATGTAGAGTAAGCAGGTCTGATGCTACGAGAAGTTTAAAGTTGACCACAATTTTCGTCTTTATTAATTTGAATGGAATTGGCACCAGCTTGACAAGGAGTAACTGCTTTAGTACCTTGAAGTTTACAGATATTTTATTCACCAAGATTTGACAGAACTAGACTTTTGAACGATTGTAATTAAAAATACTGAGCATTTTTTTCTATATTTCGTTTTCTAGTGTATTTGTTGTTCGAGCTCATCCCGCAAAGACGGAGGTGCGGGCCGTGAGGCTTTCGGTCGTACTCTGTTACTGCAGTGCACTGAATTCCAGATTCTGTCAGTCTGCATGGAGTTCCGTCGAGGATGGGTGTGAGGTGCTTAGTTGCAAAATTCTACTTGGTGTTGTCAATTCTCTATTTGTTAGCCTTTTGATAGAAATGCATATTTAAGACTCAAGGGGAGTGACTGAAATGAAAATTGAATTTACCTAATCACTGCTAAATCTCGATGTTATTGTACACGGACTAATTAGTTTAAAATGCGCGGTTAAATAATGCAAAAATTGCATTCGAGGGGGTCTTGAGTGCAACAGTAGAGTAAAATTCAGTTAGAATAAGTATGAATTTGAATTGTTACCAATGCTTGTAAACTTGAACTAGATTTCATTGATGTACCACTAAAGCAAATTTTCTAGCTTCCCCACCCAGTGCAGGGTGAGGAATATACTTTGTGCCCATGTTCACAGCTCACCTTAGTCCATTCTAAATGGTCTTTTCTCTTTATGTGAAAATAGCTTTGCTATGAGAACTGAGCCTAAGATGTATGAATATACTTATAATTAAATCTCATGAGTTATAAGGAAATCTAGATGTCAAGCTTGTTTGTTTCCCAGCTGACATATACATATAAATTAGGGTGGTGCCTAACTATACATGAATTTTTTTTTTAATGTCAAGCTCTCACCCTGCCAAAGTGTTCCATTGATCCCAAAAACACCCCAGAAAAAAAGAAGTGAAATCCATCAACATTTAGGGGTTTCCCAGGGGGGTCAAAGATTCGCCTCTTGTGCATATACCGGGCAATATACGGAAATGTACAAGGTACAATAGATGTCTGGAATCACTACAGCTAGCATTCCAGGTCCTCCCAAAAGTTTGTGGGTATTAGCTACTAAGGCAGTGGTCTCATGGTCATTAGCCACTGATTATTGCCTGGTTGCTGTCAGAGTATATTTCTTGAAGTCTGAAAACATCTTTCGGTGTTCTCCAAAAACTTGAAGGTATGGCGCTGCTCTTCCCCTTTGTTAGCAATCCTCTGAAGACCTGGACAAGAGCCACTCCACGTTTGGCATGGTCATTGACGACCTTCAGGGCTCTGAGGATGGTCTTTGTTTTCTTGAAGTCCTCAAGATCTTCCCTAAATTCTGGGTTTGGCTCCAAGAAACTTGTCAAAAGACCCAGGCAAGTGAAGAGGAGCAAGGATTTCATGGAGGAGAAGTCATCCAAAGTCTTATTTCCAATTTCTTGCAGATCAATCCACCCTTTTGGGTGGATTTTCAAGCTCTTTTTCTTTGCTCATCTCCTGTGCAATCCTTCTCTTCACATCAAGTAGAACGGTGGCATAAAAAAAAAAGAGTCCGACCGTCAGTTCCTCTGAGAGGTACCAAAGATGAGATGCCAGTTTCTTGCTGGCTGCCTTAGACACTTGGCTGTCATACTCTTCAAATGCAGAAAGTTGATGCAATAGTGCCAAGTCATAAGCAGGAGCTGAAACTCCATTTGTTGCCTTCAGATAGAATTTGACAATGAACACAAGGATTCTTTCCAAGCCATTTGATTCTTTTTTTGACAATTTGAATTGGCCAGAGAACATCCACACTTTCAAAGAGTATATTACTTTGGCCATCCATCTTGCATAATGCATTGGTCCTGGAGACTTGAAAGATATTTCTCCTTCTGGAATACCAACCAAAAAAATGACCACCAGCTCTAAAAATTTGAGGTAATCATTTCTAGGTTGTTTTCTTTACGCTGCTTTTTGGCAAACTTCAAGATATTGTTTCTGTCAGGTTTGAACAAAGCAAAGTTTGCCATTTTCTCTGCTGTTTTGTATGATGACTGGTCCATTAATGACCACTTCTGACAAAATCTTTTAAAGAGAACTTCTGGACCGGAAGTTGATACCATGCAAGTTCTGAAGACAGCCGCGCAAGCAATTCCAAGACGTGGTGACGGCAAGGAATAGAAGCTCTCGTCCGCACTTCTGCTGGATGAGGGTGCACGTTCCAGAGATATGGCTAGTGTTTGAAGATGTGTCAAAGGACATAGCTGCAATACGATCAGTTATATCCCATTCCTGCAGTGTGTTTACCACAGCATTGGCCTGGGCTGCCCCAGTGCCGCTTCCCAACTTTGGAACTGCAAGAAGCTGGTTGACTCCAAGCCCAGAAACCAACACTGGCAATTGGTCCACTTGCTCTTTGCCAGTTAAAGCAGGGATTAATTTTCCATCCCAGTGGACAGTGAGGCTGACAGTGGGATCAAATTTATCCTGAACGGAGCATGCAAAGTTCATCCTCTGTGATTCTCAGTGGCGGTGAATGGAAAAACAATTTATGTTGAGCTCTTCCACGTTGTGCCCCAAGCTCTTTGCTGCTTCGGCGAGTACAAAGGCAGCTTTGCTGTCGGGTACCTTTGTTCTGTCCAAAGCAGCTGCCAGCAATGGCGTCACAATGGTAATCTTTGCGCGCTTTGGAGGAGGTTGGGCGGCAAACACTGCTTCAGTTTCATCAGTGCTGGAAGTTGATGAACTTGTGAGCACTGCCACATTTGAAGAATTCTGGATTTGTTAGCAAGGGGGGAAATTTTGACCCCCCTGGGAAACCCCTAAATGTTTATGGATTTCATTTCTTTTTTGGCTGGGGCGTTTTTGGGACCAATGGAACACTTCGGCAGGGTGAGAGCTTAACATTTAAAAAAAATATATTTTAGGACCACCCTAATATATAAATGACAAGAATTTTCTCGATATGAAAGGAAGTAAATATACCAGTCAAGTGAATGTTGTAAGAAATTTTGATCTAATTTTAGTGAGAAAAATATTTGAATTATATTCAGGGATATATATACGTGGTTTGCTTTCTGCATATTCAAATTATAAATAAAAGTGCCAAGATACACGTCTTAAATCTCATCATTTATTTAGGAAAGTCAATGAATAAAATTTCTGGAACGTTTCGACCTCCAGGGTCATTATTAGCCTGAAAACAAGTAGAAAAAACAGGTCAAGACTCAAATTTACATCAATCATGAATGATTTTTATTCATTGACTTTCCCAAACAAATAATGAGATTTAAGACGTGCATCTTGGCACTTTTATTTATAATTGTATTCATGTTGTAGCCTAGTTGGTAAAAATTGTCATTTTCATTTTTGAGCTTAATTTTTAGTGTGTTGCAAGATTTTCAATTTTCTGTCCAAATGCAGAAATGTATTTCTTTATTTGCTGATTCAATTATTTAAAAAACAGAGTATAGTTTTAAAAAATACTGACAAATTTCACTAATGGAATAAAGTAATGAGTTATAAAGGATAATTTTGTTCAAGCATTATTTCCTGTGGTTTGCATATTGAAAATAATTTGAATTCAAATTTTACATAGAATATATTAGGATAAAATTATTTTTCTCAAAGATTTTTGCAGCTAAACTATTTTGAAATACTTCATTTTTGAAGTTTACATTTTTGTGAATTACCTGATGTGTTTTATATGTTAGGTGTCTGAACTTTCTCTCTACTTTGTCATCTAATTTTAAAGATTTTCTAGTGCATCTTTTGCAGGATGCATTTAAAGAATCAAGTCTTTGAAAGATGCATAGGCTACGCGCACAGACTCTTCTCTGGGCGGTGAGTTGAGTGGTCAAGCCTCTTTTAAGTTATATAAGGTAAATGCTGCTCTTCCCACATTTTTATTCAAATTAACATACGTTTTTATTTAAGTTAGATCTTTTTATTCCAATAGTATACATTTTCTTTCAAGTTAGCATGCGTTTTATAAGTGCACACATTTTTGAAGTATAAAAAAAAATTCAGAGTATTGCTCCTTAGTTAAGAATTTGTCAGTCTTAAATATAAGTTTCTTAGTAACAGAAAAATTGAAAGCTAAGTGACATTTCTCTGCAACCACAATTTTTTCAACTAAAGCTAATCATTTTGGATTGAAATTTTTCTATTCACTTATCAATCTTAATAGTAACTCAAATCTTACAATGTCTTGATGTTCTCAAATTTTATTGGTGGAACTAAATGGGATTTGATTTTAAATGACAAAAATAGATGTAGAATTCAATAAATTAACCCTTTAATGCCCGAGAGGACACCAGTGTCCTCTTTCAAAAACCCTCGATATGTTGAATTTCTTGTTCAATTAGTTTCCTAATGTGTTCTTTGAAGTTCACTGCCGAGTGGCAGTTCCTTTCTCATCCTGACATCGGTGTGATGCCGGCGCCAGTTCAGTGACGATGGTTGTGTTAACGGTAATATGAGGACAAAAATTCGGACGTTAAAGGGTTAAGTAATTTCTGTATAAGAAATTTGTACGTGGTATTCTTGGAACCATAAATGTAGAAGCTTTATGGGCCTACTAAACCTGTGACTACTTGATTGTAAAGCCTAAAAAATTAGAAAATTTGTTGTTAGTATATTATAATTATAATTCTAAGGTAGTGAATATGCAGTTTAACCACTCATATTTGTGAAAAATATTTTGTTATTATAATATTTACTTGCAATATAGGTTCATTTGTTTCTCCATGTCTTGTTGAGATTTCTAAGGTCAAATTGGTCTGTGGTTTCACTTCAGGATAACAAATGGCACTTCAAAATAATTTTAACTTGAAAAATATGTTATGATAACTAGAAATGTTTAAGATTATCAGTAGCATTTATAAAAATCCTTGTATATGAAATAATTTAACTGCAAATTAATGCTGATCAAGTTTTTACCATGTAATTAATGCTAATTTGAACCATTTTTGTCACTCCTCTCAACTGAGGCCTCCTGAAAATAATTTATTCACTTGTTGGCTAGTCAATGTTACAAAAAGACTTTTGTTCTATGATCTGCAAATTTTTTCTTTCCATCAGTATATTTTTTGGGTGAACATTTTTTCAGAATAAAATTTTTAAGTGAAAATGTTCAAATATTTTCTTAGACAGAAGATAATCCATGTTTCATTACTTCCAAATAAATATCAAAATGTTTATAACCATCTTTTAAATGGAATTTTTTTCTTATAGTATTAAGAGCAGAAGGGTTAAAAGCATGATTGAATCATTCTCTTTGATCACAAGATGAAATATGACATAGAGAGCAATACAAAATTATGACTTAAACCGTTTACCTAGCATCAACCTACTTGAAATTTTTGAAAAATTACATGCACTTGTTCTTTTTAGTGGTTGAAGTTTATGAATTTTGATCAATAGTTTGCAAAATTCTAATGCTGTAGTTTGAACGTGCATGCATAGGTGGTGCTCGGTGCTGGTGAAGCGGAAGCTTGGGGTGTTTGTTGTGGCCATTCTGCTGACCCCCATTGTGGTGCTCTCCATCGTGGAGAGGCCAGGTGAGTGAAGGGGCCCCAACTTACTGGCTTGGTGAGGGTCAAGGGAACTCAGGCCTTCGTTATGTGTTTGGTAGGTCAAGGCTGAGAATTACAATTTCAAGTGTGGTGTATATTAGTCAGTAGGATTGTATGACCCTGAAGAAATATTACCTAATTCCAAGTGTGGGATATTTCCCTGCTACTTTGTATATTAGTCAATAGGATTATACATATAATCCTGGTGAAATGTTATGTCATCAAAAGTGTGGTGTTTCCCTGCTACTTGGTGAAATAATCTATAAGATTAAATAATCCTCGTGAAATATTTGGTACTTGTTTATTATGTCTTTCCTAGTGTGGTATATTTCCTGCTACTTGGTAAATTAATCAGTAGGATTATATAATCCTGGTGAAATATTTGGTACTTGTTTATTATGTCTTTCCAAGTGTGCTATATTTCCCTGCTACTTGGTGCACTAATCAAAACAATTTTAAAATCCTGAAGAAATATTTGATACTTGTTATTATGTCAGTGCTTGGTAGTTTAATTTTCTAAGTTTTTATGCACAGTTGATTGCTTACTTAGTTAAGTTAGTTAAATGGTATTCTTTGGTATTAAGTTAGAAATTCAACTACGCATAAAAACTTGGGATCTTGAATTACAAAATGCTGATGTATAACAAACAAGTCTTTAATATTTTTTTGACCTTCCTATTTCTTTAAATGTTATTTACGCTAATTTGTCTGTGTAGATTTGAAGCTTAGATGTGTAAGAGGATCCCTATATTTGCTTTGTGTTACGCAGATGTAAACATGTGCTCAAACTTGGGTTGAAGTTTGAGGCTTCTTTAATTTAGGCATTATCATATTGCTCTAGTATCAAGTGATGAAATTATTTTAACTTCTTAGTCCTTCTGTTACCTCAAATACCTGGGAAGTAGTACTTATAATTTGCCTGCTTTTCCAACTTTTGGTATTTGTTATTTGGCCTTTCATGAGCAGTTAGAGTAATGTTATTGCCCTGTTAAGGACTTTGTGAATTTGCACACCAGTCAAACATCTAACTAATGCCTCTTGGATACAGTTATTGAAGTTGATTTTATTGAAAAAAAATTTGTGAGCAGAGCAGCAAGTCATTGTCACCAATGATGCGAGTGATGCGTTTGCAAATGTATCATTTAATGTGTACTAGCATTACATTATATTGGTTATTAAATAAGACTCCCCTAATAACTTCTACAGGCTTAAAAACCCCCTCCCTGCTCTTTATTTTGGTGTGTGTATTCTTGAAGTAAAATTGTTGCTGCATTCCCTTTCTAGTATGAGTGTTGGAGCTTGTTTTTAAATAAATTATCGGTGTTCTGAACCTTTTCAAGAGTGTTGTACTCAGAGCTGCTATTCGTGTCCTTCTCTTACTCTGCCTTCTATGTTCTTGCCTCTGAAGCTCCTCTGGATCGTAAGTCTTCCATGCCTGCCAGCAACTGTTCTGTGTAGCATTGTGGCTTAGCAATTAGTAGCTCTTTGTACTGTGCCATAGCCTGCTTATGGTGTTCGTCCACTGCTTACATGTTATAGTTGCACGTTGCTTCGAACTGCCATCCCCAAAGAAATTTCCCCTGCTGCGTCTTCACAAAAGTCGCAATAGTAGCGTATTCTTGCTTATTCATCAAGTTCACTTTCATGGACTGGTTTATGAAATATCCTATAGTACGCAATAAAAACCTCGACTTGGTAAATAAAATTGAGAAGCCCCAATATCTCTCGGTATCACTTGCTAAGCCTCACCTTTACTCATACATCTGAAACATTTTACTTTTGTTACATCAAGTGTCATTTCTTAAAGACCATGACCACTATGGCTGTTAAAAATTATAAAAATGCGCACTTATCGTTTTGCTGTTTCAACTCGCTCTTCACTGCACATCTATATTATTGGTAATGTAGTTAATTGTTTGTTCCAAACTCTCGTTCTGTGGTTGTAAGCTCGTGATGCCGTGAAATTGTCCGCGTATTAGCTACCGTATCCCCGCCTACATTCAAGTTGTTGCATAAAAGCGAGTATAATGTGCTACTGAATGGACGAGCGGACACACCTGCTAGAGGAAAATTAGCAGTAGTCGACTGTATAGGAATGACCATGCACTGAATTTTATGTTTCTAAATGTTTCTGCGCGTTTACAAAAGAACGGATAGATGTGCACAGCAAGGCAGGTGTAGCGGTACGTACCCAGTGTCCCTTTTTCGCTGGTGGATCTGTGGTGTTAACCGTCCAAGTGTAGTTTATGCATTTGGAAGCCAAAATTATCAATGTATTCACTTATAATTTCCAATTGGCCGTATCATGTTGCACTCGTGCTTTAGTAGGAGTGTGGACGTTTGTGCTTTACCCTGAGCCTGGGTTTGGATGATTGGTAGTTGTGGATTGTTAATGTGGACTGTTATCGATTGTTATCAAACAATTAACGACACAACTCCCTTCACTCAATCCCCTCAGGAGGATACAACTATTGTATCTATGGGAATTAGCGCTCCCAGGGGGACTATGCGAGGGCCTGAGCTAAAGATTAGGTAGGCTCTCTTTTGTTAAAATAAAATAGGTTTTTGTTTTGTTATGGACCATCATTTTTAGGTTCACTGCTGTCCTGTTTTCCAGCTCCTACTACTTTCTTCTTCAACTTTTTCCTGTTTCATGATCTTCTTTCTTAGCTTACTGTTTGTATGCACATTGTGTAGATTCCGCGTTCCCTCAACTCCATAATAAATGGTGTTTTCATCCTTCCTATCTTGAAACATTTTTGTCGTGGTAAAGAGAGGCTGAAACTTTCTTATATAATAATAATCCCTTCAGTCAATATCAAATGGTGCCTTCTTCCTTTCTCTCAGTGAAATTCCTTTGTTGCGATTGGGAGGTGTAAACAAACTTATCTAATCAAATTTTCGCTGTCTGTATGCACTTTCATTATGATTTATTTGTACAATGCTTGATACCTGAAGCCACCTCATTTTAGCAATAAGTATTCATGTTCCCGTGCTCCGCTGTGCTTGTTGCTTGTTCCAATGCCCCCAAATCTAAGTTCAATAACGTCTATAACATAACATCAATATCCATTTTTTTTAAAATCTGCTTTGAAATATTGACTTGATCTTTTTAAATTCATCGACACAATGTAGCTGCCACAAAATAGCGGATAATAGTGGGGTAAATTTGGAAATAGTAGGATGAATTTGATGAAAGGTAGGATAAGTTTCGTTGGGGCGAATCCTGCTTTGTTTGTGTGTTTGTTGCATGTGCTCTCTAGCATTGCTAGAAACTGCAGTGTTGGTGACGTCTTATACGTCACATATCCGTCAAATTCCTGTTCGGAGGAAAGTATGGCTAGAAACTGTAGTGCCGGCAACACTTCATACATCACATGTCCGTCAAATTCCTGTTCGGAGGAAAGTATGTCTAGAAACTGTAGTACTGACAACGCTTCATATCACATGTCCGTCAAATTCCTGATCGGAGGAAAGTATGGCTAGAAACTGTAGTACTGACAACGCTTCATACATCACATGTCCGTCAAATACCGGTCCGAAAGGAGGTATATTATTCTATAACCGCAGTAATGAACAGGTACGGGCAGGGACCATAACTGATTTTCAAATCCTAGCATTGAACCATTGAACGTTTGCATCATAATAGCATATGGTGGCTAGTGAACGCTAATTTTTTCGCGCTGACAAAGGAAAATTTGAGTGTGAAACGGCTAGCTGAACTGCATGGATGTTTCAAGGATGACACTCCATTGTCAAATTGAGTTCATATCCACTCGCTAATCCAATGTTACGTAGTTTCTCAAAGCCCTTTTCATAGTTATTACATTCCGCTCTCCATTTAGGTTATGTAGATTAGTCAAGGTTAGAATTTCACTAGATGAGAGAAACCAAATAACTGTACTGCAATTGTGAAAGGTTGCTGCAATTGTGAAAGTGTTGATTAACCATACGCGGGCCCTCCTTTTTTACGTTTTTCTAGCATCGGTGCTCTATCGACGTCAGAATCAGGTAAACTTTCGCATGCATGTAGAAGGGTCACGTTTGTACCAAAGTTCTCATTTAATTGCACCTGAGTCAGCGATGAATCGATAGAGAGATTGGTTTTACCCCTTCTAGATAATTTGAACCGCTGTGGCAGTGACCGTTGCTGCCGCGCATGTTATGCTTGTTCTGCAGTTTGCTGTTTGAACATAATGTCTTGCATGACCTGCATCTGTACTTTGAAATGTTAGTATTTTTTCAGCGTCACTCAATAAAAGTAGTAGCTAAAGGCTGTAATTTTCCTATCGGTTGCTTCTAAATCAGCTGCAGGAGACCGCATGATACCACTCGCAACCTT
>JACJUY010015545.1:0-15394 GCA_014220935.1 Platorchestia sp. MABIK | reverse complement strand
GATTACCCCCAGTCAAGCCGGTACCCATTTCCGATACCTGGGTAGAGGGGGGAATTGTGGCTGAGTTCTCCCTTTTCCCAACGGGGAGAAACACCGGGCGGCACTGCCGGGATTCGAACTGCCGACACCTTCCTGTGGTCCACTTGGTTCACCACTCGACCACGGTGACCTCAGTGATTAAATTTAGCTCAACTAATTTTGTGACTGCAAGTCAAAATCCTCGGGAACATGACTGCCTGAAACTTCACTTGAATCCCGAATGAATAAAGTGAAATTAATCTTCGTCATTTCAGTGAAATATGTCATTACTGGCATCTTCCAAAAATGCAATCATTTCATTTAAGTGTGTTAAAAATTTAACTTTAATTACTTTTCTTGACCGGGGGTAGAGCGTAATGGCGTCCTAATGTTAGTTATAAGGCATTTGAAAAACCACTGAACAAGGTGATATGTATTAGGCTTGAATTGGAAATAAAACATCCTAAGATGCCGATGTTTGTTGTTGTTTCACCTCAAGCGAGATTTCTTTCGTATCATATTATCACAAGTTTATAATCGAATCCTAAGCTGTTCTCTCAGGAGCGCTGTCCTTAAATAGATCTTGTAACACCTATGTGATTCTGTATGTTCACACTAACATATGTGACAATCCTTTGTAACGCGTCCAGTTCCTTGTCCTCGTACTGTGTAATCATTATAGTACTAGGCGTCATTTTAGTATTAATATGTACACTGCTTCAAGCTTCTTTATTTAGTTTTGCAATAGGCGTTATTTTACCATTACTATGTAGGCTGCTTCAAGTTTTTTTCTTTAGGTTCACACTCAACCTCCCGTGATCAAAAAATACGTAACGCATTTAGAAAATAAAGTTAATAAAAATCCGGTTTTATCTGCAGCGATGCTTCTTCCTCCCTGATCTTCACGCTTTCATGCAACGTGATTAAAATCCTATCCTTCAAGTCGACATGAAACTTCATTAGTTTCCTTTTCTACTCCCGTGATCAAATAAGCAAAGTTTTCCAAACGAGTAGACACCCGGTTATTGAACCAGATATATTTCTCATGTGTACCAGATATATTGCTCGTGTACCATATATATTTCTCGTGTGTACCAGATATATTGCTCGTGTACCATATATATATTTCTCATGTGTACCAGATATATTCCTCTATGAATTTGTGAATTTTTTTCTTTTCTTTGCCTGAATAACCAAGTGGAGCGAGGTCACCGCTGAATGTAAAGAGTGCCTCGCTTTCTCGTGTTCGTTGGTCCGATATTTTAAAAGCCACCCTGGTGTTTCTCCCTGTAGGGAAAGCTTTAAAGTATGATTTATCACTCATCGTAAAATCTGAGTACGGGTATCCGCTGGATAAGGTGTCACCGTCCAAGTGTTAAAATGCATTTGAGAAGTCAGTGTTCGAGAATCTAGAGCATATGTCTCCACTTGATTGGGTAAAAAATGCAATTTGAAGACGGACTACGTAATACTGCCATTTCATAAGAAAATTTAGTGGGAGGGAAGTGTTGTCTCAGATGAAATTCTTTTTAAATACTTTCAACTTCAAAGATTCAGTTACCTTGAGCATGAGAACTTGAAATTTACCTTCGCTAAATGTGAGGGCCCAGCTGAGGGTTAAGTATGCCTTCTTTGTGTTGAAATAAAATGTATTTTGTTTTGTTACCGACCATTTTTTTCGGCTCATCGCTGTCCTGTTTTTCAGCACTTCAGACTTTCCTCTTCAACTTTCATCTTGTTTCATAACTTTCCTTCTTGACTCACTGTTTCTTTCCCTAACTCCATACTAAATGGTGCCTTGATCCTTCTTTTGAAACATCTTTGTGGTGATAAAGGAGGCTAAAACGAATTTATAATCAATCAATCAATTTACGTTGTTTGAATGGGGTCTCAAAATTTCCACAAAGAACTCATTGAATAGCATAACAATCTCCCGGAATCAAACATGGAGAAGAGAAGTACATTTAAACGACCACCCCAAGACATACTTTACTGAAGTGCAAGAAAGAATTTCACCATCTGTGTACATCGCAGGTTTCTTGAACAAACTCAAGGCATGAGTTTCTCATAGAAAAAACGCTATTATACGACGCCGCAAGGTATCTCATAAGTATTATTCAGAGAATAATTTTGCGAGCTTTTCTGATAGATCGAGCTACGCCTGCCACAATTTGAAACTATCTCACCTGGTACGAAAATAGACTCGCTACATGGGCTAAAATTGAGGCAAGATAATGACACTGCACAAAAAACAATGTATAAACTCATTAAATATGTACGATGAAAGATACAAATAGGATCGTGTTAGGCTTACGTCTATCGACTTAATAACGAAAGGAGAGTCTATCGACTTAACGCACGCACTGTTACAAGAATTAGGTTCACTTATGATTGAAAAATTACTGAAAATTTGAGAGCTGCATTGAGAAAACGGAAAATGCAATAAGTAATTAAGGCCAAATAATGCTTAGCAAACACAGCACCAAAAAACAACATTCAAGACCCACTAAATATGTTCAATGAAGGATACAAATAGGATAGTACAAGTTTTTAATAGGGAATATAATCCACTGGGAAAAGGAAATTTTTTTCATTAAGCAAGTAAATAATTTTTTTCTGTCATGCCCTAAATATTTGTGAATCTTACAAAAGACGTTCCTTATATCAAAGGTCGGAATGATACTCGGTGGTCTTCAGAAACACATTTAATTACTCGTAAATTTTCCTAGATTAGTCAAATCCATCGGACGACACGAGATCAATATTGCTGCACGGAAACTGGCGTAAGTTCGATTGCACGCAGGTCTGGAGAAGATAAATTTTCATTAATCGCTCCCATATAACAGTCGTGTTGCAGAAATGTTCTGCAGTTTCTTAATTAATCTGAGGAGAGGAAGTGAGTGAAGAACGAGTTCATCGAATTGAAAAGTTTTCCTCTGATTTCTTCTACTTGTGTTCATTAGCTAAATCACCAAATGAGTTGCACATCGTCTGGTGAAAAACGCAGGTGCTGTACTGGAGTCGAACCAGGGTCTTTCTTCTACGCGCCACAGAGAAGACAGGAGAGACCGACGTGGCAGGCTCTCTCAACAATGAACTTTGTCAAAGCAGCAACAGTTACCTTAGTCCACAAAATTCAATACGATGTTAGAAATTAAAGAGCGGCACTCAAACCATGAGCTGACACAAACGTAAACAACGTCGTCCATGATAACCCATTCCCAAATTGATTTTACCATCGTCCATGATATTTATACATCATATTGATTTTTCAATTACAAACCCAAACTCAGAGATTGACGCGTCTCACTCAAAACTGCTGAAGACATCCAATGTTCCAAAATAAAAACAAGTAGTAAGAAGTACATGCAACAAGCAAGGTTTACCCTACTTGGCGCTAGTAGAACATGGGAGCCGAACAACCACATCAGGTCGAAGAGTATTTCAACATCAACAGAAAAAATAAAAACTTCAAACAAAATAAAACTAAACCTTAAAAATTGAAATAGTGTAAATGTTCACTCAGGTAAGAGGCTGATTATGTGAAATGGCAGCCTCATTACGAAGAAATACGGAAACTAAAGTAAAAAATGGTCTACCAACCAAATCACAAACTCTCAGCAGCCAACAGTCGCTGATGTTGCTGGTTCAGCTGCGAGTAACAAGAAATTTCAAAAGCCGTTCGTAAAGACGCCAGGTGCACACAAGTAGTAGTTGTAGAGCAAAGATTACTAGAGCTTCGCCAACATTTGACATATCGCGCCAAATTCACAGTAGCTAGCTTATCTCATTTCTATAACTAGTCAGCTCACTGTTACCTAAACATAGCATTGCGACAGACTCAAATTAACAGTTAAAACAGAACTAACTCAAAAATTAAATTGGCTTACGATATATTCCACGGTTGTGCAGTCGCAGTCCGATTTCATGGTACTATTTATTGGGACACCTTCCCCCAGAGAAGGTAATGAATCTCACGCACCCTCACTGGTCAAATTGCAAGCTACAGAGCGGGGTAAGATGATTTAGAAAGCAGTGTTAAAAACACGAGTGAGCCAGAAATTAATGCCCAGTACCTAGCAAAAAAAAAGGCAAAGATTAAGTCAGATGTGTGATAGAATAAATAACAAGTTGGTTTAGGCCTCCCTAAACACAATAGAGATGTTGCAAGGAGAGGAGGGATGAAGGCATGCGGAGCAGGCAAATTTTTTTCTTGGGTCGGAAGAAAAAAACCATGAAGATGGAAGGTATCATGTTGAAATAGTGAGAATGTGAACTGGATATAAAGTACTTGAAAAGCGTTCAAATTTTAGACGAAGCCTAGACCCACGTTACACTTCAGCAGAACTTTGACTTTAAAAATCACTAAATGAATAAATACAGAAAATAGAGGAATAGAAGCGAGTGCATATCAGCAGAGTTGTGGGAATTAGCCATATGCTCATGAACACAAAAATAAATTAATTAATAAATAAAGGAGTTCTTCACTGAACAACTTAATTCAAAACGGTCACAGCCAGTGTTGCGGGCCACTCAGATCTTATCACAGTGACGTCACGGTCTCCATTGCTCGTAAAAAGCACAAAAATTGTCATTCATCTTTCCAATATAGCAATCATGCTACATTGGTCATGATTCGTCAGCAGCTTGACGTGCAAGAATGAAGTGAGTGGAGTGCAAGCTCAGCGGGTAGATAAGTTCTTCCTCTAACTTCTCCTTTTTCATCTTAGGAAATTTACAAATGCTGATGCAAATGCCAGACTGGGATCAAACAAGGGTCTGTTTTGTTCTAAGTGAGACGCTAAATCTTCGCGCCGCGTAGAATAAAATATTTCCTGTGGATTTCAAAGTGAGAGGCTAAACCTTCGCGCCATGTAGAATACAATATTTCCTGCAGGTAGAAGATTCAAATGAAACCAACTCGAGACTCCCGCTGGTTTTTGAGAGGTTTCACGAACCCAAGACACACAATTCGCCCCTTCGCCCAGCAATTGCAAAACAAACGAGAGTACATCGGATACGCAACTTTGCAGTTCCTCTCATTGAAAATAGAAACTAAACTTCAAGTTCCAAAGAAGCACCTGTAATTCTTACACTACAAAATTAACAAGAACAAAGAAAATTATGCCTTTACACGATAGTTGAGATAAATACTAAGATCTACTAGTTAGCACTAGAAACAATGAACAGCAACAGATGGCAGAGAGTGAGTGTACAAAAGACTGACAGAACAAAACCCAATAGACTTGATTTCACAGGATCAGTGCTTTCCGCATCAGGTTTCACCATTTGAACAGAGCACACACACTCAGCCTACTTGAATAGCGCACACCTACGCTCGACCCACTTGAGTGGGGCAGGAATAACACTCATCACACCGCCACACACACAAGCAGACGTTCGCATGACAATGCAAACACTCAGGACCGCTCTGAGCAACATAACAAACTCGCATACGCTGCACATGCTCAATATAAACAACACACACCATACGTAATGAGTAAATTCGAAAAACACAAGGTAATATTTCACTGGCAGCAGTCCGGTTACGTTTTCCAAATTAGTTCATCATTCCGGTAACGCAAATTAGTTTTTCATTCTGGTAACACAAATTAGTTCATCATCCCAGTAACATTTCCCAAATTAGTTCATCATTCCATGAACGTTTTCCAAACTAGTTTGTCATCCCATTAAGGTTTCCCAAATTAGTTAACCACCCCAGTAATATTTTACAAATACAAATGTCCCCCAAGTAATTTTTCCCCAAGTCGTTCACATTTACTCATAAAATAAAACATATACTGGCAATGAAGACAAGACGACTCCAGACACAACACTACTCCAGATTCAACACTCCACTAAAGATGAGGTGACGGGCAGCTTTGAATGTACCTCCTTTTCTTAAGATATCGGAGAATATAATAAAGCTTAAAAAGACAACATATTTTAATCCGCTAATGACTACAAGTAACAAGCAAGAAACAAAATAAAGCATATCTATAACAGCTAAAAACACGACATACCAATGACAACACCAACTTCGAAGAGCCTAGCACGTTACAATGCGGAGTACCTCACGTAGAGATTCTGTCATCTTTGGAACCATTTCCTGAGGAATGTTTGACAATGCCCACACAGCATCAAGTCTTTAGTCGAACTGAAAATGTCACTTGGGCCACGACCTGAAAATGTCACCAAGTCTTCAATTGAGGCTAAAATGTCACTTGAGCCTCGACCTGAAAATGTCCCGAAGTCTTCAATCGAGGCCAAAATGTCATTTGGGCAAACCAGTGCACATAAAAGGGAATTTCTTTTTCAAGGAAGCTGAGGTCCCTATTGCCATAATGCCCCCGGAAACTGACCAGCACCATTGAAATGCCCAGTCATCGTTGGAAAAGCAGTACCGTGTCTCACATGCTAAGTATATTCTATCAAATTATGCAACACAAATCTAAAAATGACAAATAATAAATGTACACTTTCACCAATTCTTCGAGGAGAACAAAGAATGCAAAGCAACAATAGTTTCAAAACAAGAAAGCGTACTTTGAAATTTGCTGTCTCAAAGCTGTCCAAGCATGACATCATGTAGCCTTTGGTCAAATAATTAGTGTTTCCTGATGTACCACAAAGCATTAAAGTTGTCAAAAAAGTTTCACTGCCATGTCGTCAAAAGTTATATGAAAATTACAAGTTAAAATTTTATTCCAAGTAGAACTTGGAAAAAGTCCTTGGATTCAAATGAGTACGTAAACGTTAGGTTTACGGACTCAATTTCTAAAGACGACCTTACCTTCCTGATGGTTCATATTTAATGCCACCATCATTGAAGGCTCAACACTTAGACCGCAACGCGCGTCACCGGTGGCCACAGAAAGAATTTTAATAATGCTGCTGTCTAAGCAGTAGCCACAAACTAAATTTCCATAAATGCTTAATTAAAGCTAACTGAAGGCATGATTCGGTTAATATTTGCTTTTTCCGAAATTGCTTACTACAATTGACTTTGAATTGAATTTCGAACTCCAGTTTAACCAATTGCAGTTAAAGTGTAAATGATGTACAACAAGGGAAACCAGATATTGAATGGGATGATTATCAGTGTCATAAGTCAACTACCGTCCAGGAACTTGTACTTTCACAGCATAACATAAAATTGAATTTTACACCCGTGAAATGTAATATATTTCAATTACCTTAACTTCAGACATCAGCCAAAAGAAGCCTATGAGCATCAGCACAAAGAGTTATATCAGGTGTAAAGCAGCAAGTTCATTTGATTAAATTTTGCCTAAAAATGACTCGCAGTACTAGCCTAGAAAAGTTTTTTTCCTTAGAAAAGGTTCCTTCCTAAGCCATGGAAAACCACTCACACTCACACCAGACGCAATAGCCAACTAGCGAACGTTCGCATACAAATACGAGTATTTACACTATTGCACAACGGCCCCAGGTAGGGACCAGGGTTTATCTTATCTGTAGTAAATAGAATGTGCAGCAGAACTCGTGTTTCTGTCCACCACAAACGGCCAGGGAAAATTAAAAGCTGGGATCTGCATGTTCATACATACACACACAAGGCAAATGAATTTCAAGACGGCCGTGGAAACGAAATTAATTTCAAAACGGTCTTGGAAACTAAATTAATTTCAAAACGGCCGCGGAAACAAAATTAAACGCTAGAGTCAGTATATACACAGAGAAAATTAATGCCAACACAGAAATGGCAAATTCAACACTGTAGTCTGGACGTAAACAAAGCAATCGAGTATCAAAGAGATTGAAGACCATCCAAATTAGTTCACCATCAACACCGAGCGCTCTTACGATAAAGAGTGATTCAACTTTGCAATTTTGATTTGGCACGAGTGACAGATGATGGGAGGTGAGCGGCAGAAAATCAGCGTCTCCGAAAAAAAAGAACAATGGACGTTATCAAGGGAACATCTAAAGACACAGTGAGCACTTTGATCAGATCAAAACTTACCGTAAAAGAGACAGATTATTCTGGGATTGAATCAGTCCATGCAAAAAGTTAATAACAAATTACTGGTCATAACTGGCGACTCATAAGCATTCCAAATTCGACTAAATACGAAGTTAAGTTATTAGTAAACAAGATCCCTTCCCATCCCATTCAAAAAGAGAAATGTTCAAAACAAGGAATCTCGAATGAAGAAAATTTTAGTTAAATTAGATATCAGATTAGATACGCAAAAATTGACCACTCTGTAAGGAGCCTCCAAAGCTTCCAAACAGAAGCAACAGCAGAGCTGAAAATTGGTTGTGTGTAGAAGAACAGGATATTTAAAGCTATTAGAGGAATGAAAGGAAAGATTCAGTGATGAGACGGTAAAATAGTGCATTGTGCATTAGGTAGAGGAAGGGAGGATCTTTGAAAGTGAAATTTTGAAATAAAATAAAAGGAGCGTAATTTTGGGGTTTTGAAATGAAATAATGGAAGCGCCACAATGGGGTATTGAAATGAAATAATGGAACCGCCACAAAGGGGTATTGAAATGAGACAATAGAAGCGTGACAATAAGATTTTAAGATCAGATCTTTAAAAAAATAAAAAGGAAGGTTTTAAATCAGGTACTATCAAAGTAAGGTAAAATAAGGAGTCAGAGCAAAATTAAAATGACTAAAAATGAGTAAAAACAGCTTTTTCAAGATCCTGGAGGCAAGAAATGATGCTCATCACGAGAGCAGGGTGGGTAGAGAACCTCATTATGAGAGCATGGCGAGTAAAGAGTTTCCTGAGAGCATGGCGGGTAAAGCAGCTCATCCTGAGAGCAGGGCGAGTAGAATAGCTCATCATAACAGCTGGACGTGTAGAATAGCTCATCATGAGAGCACGGTAAGTAGAATTGCTCATCATGAGAGCACGGCAAGTAGAACAGCTCATCCTGAGAGCAGGGCGAGTAGAGAACCTCATGAGAGCATGGTGAGTAGAGAACCTCATGAGAGCAGGGCGTATAGAGGAATTTCTCTCATAGGTTAAACTTGGCCTTGAGTTGCACTATGGTCCACTCGGTGACGTTGAGCTCAGCGAGGTCCTGAGGACGCTCTGAGAGCACCAGCTGCAGCTTCTCCAGCAGCCGGCCCCACGCCCACCGCTCCTCGCCGCACACCAGCTGTACACTCAGGCTGAACCTGCCCCACACAAGTCTTAATGTCACAAAGTATAAGTTCAAAATGTGTATAATTTACAAAAGTAGATAAGTAGAAAATGTGAATAATTTCAATTGGTAGAAGACGAGATGAACGTTGAGCCCAACGATCCTCGCCGCACACCAGTCGTACCCTCAAGCTGAACCTGCCGCACACCTACGTCGTGAGGTCACAAAGTATAAGTTCAAAATGTGTATAATTTACACAAATAGATAAGTGTTCAAGTCACAAAATGTGAATAATTTACAAAA
Organism: Platorchestia sp. MABIK; assembly: GCA_014220935.1. Taxonomy (NCBI): domain Eukaryota; kingdom Metazoa; phylum Arthropoda; class Malacostraca; order Amphipoda; family Talitridae; genus Platorchestia; species Platorchestia sp. MABIK. The sequence continues at coordinate 5,951 of JACJUY010015545.1, read as the reverse complement.
GTAGATAAGTCTTAACGTCACAAAATGTGAATCATTTACTTAGGTAAAATAAAAGATAAAACGTTAATAAATTGATCATTTGACTAAGCATAATATTTTGAGCATGAAGCAGCATTCTCATCAGGATCATTTAGAGTCACAGCCTCACAGGCATGCTCTGAAACAGCCGAGGGATGTCCCAGAGCTCCCAAGGCTTGTCACAGAGCAGCTGAGCAGAGTCTCATACCATATCAAAAAGAGCAAGCCCCTCGCTATTGGCTCTCTGTCTTCAAAATAACACTGAACCCTTTTAGCTTGAATTCCACTACGATTTCCGTGTAGAATCTCAGGGCGTGCAAGAGAGAACCACCACCATGCCTGCTTTTTTCAAAGTTGCTCATCAGAATTGACTTTAAATTTGAGTTGAAAGTGCCAAGTGTCAAAGTGTTGAGTTCATTAGGATTAGCACACAGAATCTCACCTCTTGGCCTGCGTGAGGGCGTACAAGAGAACCACCACCAAGACTGCTATTTACAAAATTGGCTTTGAATTCGCGTTGAACATTGAACTTCAGTTTTACCTATTGCGGTCAACGTGTCCTGTCCATTACAATTTCCAAGCAGAATTTCACCTCTTGGCCTGCGTGAGGGCGTGCAAGAGAGCGACCACCATGACCACGTCTCCAGGCGTGGGGGTGAACGCGAGCAAGGTGGTGATAGCGTCCCCCAAAAGCCCCCCGGCCACCAGCCCCCCAGCCAGCTTCTCCACACCTCCTCCACCCAGTCCCCTCACCAGCTCCAGACGCTCAGCCAGGTCCAAGCGCCCCCACAACTGCACCAAGCCTTCTGTTGTGCTTGGCGGGCAGTTCAGGTCCTGGGGGGAATGCTACATTTAGATTAATTGGTCTCTCTAAATTAGGGGTTTCTAATCCCTTAATTATTTCACATGTATTGCATCCCTCGGGGTGCAATACATTGTTCCAATGGGCGTGAGGACAATATTACAGGATGTGCGAGATATTATTCTAAGGGGTTTGAGATGTAATTTCAGGGGGTACAAGAAAATTCCAGGTAAATAATAGGATCTTGGCTAAATATTGGCATTTTTATTTCAAGGGGTGAGAGGTGAGAATAAAATTTCTTTAGGGATGCAGGGCCATAAAAGATTGAGAACCCCTGCTCTAAGCATGTATTTCTAACACAAAAATGTGAGTACCCTTGCAATATAAACAAGTCATTACGCTTACAATAAAAATGGATAACTAAACTTCCAATTAAAAAACAGTTTTTATGCTTGCTAAGCAAAAAATAATTATACCTCAACTCCGAATAAAATATTTCTCTTCAATAACAGACAAGTAATTATATTTCCAATACAAATAAAACATTACACTTCAAATACAAGCCAAGTAATTATACTCCAAGTATAATGAAATAATTACCCTTTACTCATGAACAAATTATTACCCTTTACTCATCATTTTTACACGGTCATGTACACTAGTCCTGATTCTAAACAAAAACTAATGTTGTCATTTTACAAGCATGGGAAAGCAAATGCACAAAAATAAGCTAGCACTCACATACTGGACGTCTGTCGGATAAGGGGAGTTCTCAGGATGGTTGTGGTTGTGTATGATTTGTTTGCCGGTGGTGGCAGCAGGAGGTGGCGCAGCAGCAGCAGCAGCAGCTGCTGGAGCACCAGCACTGCTCACACAGCCGCCATTGCTGCTGCTGCTCCCACAACGCTTTGATGCAGAGCTGGCCAGGCTGTTCCAGATGGAGGGTTTGGCTTTGGAGGTGCTGCTAGGCCGGTCAGAGCGGTCCAACGGGCGTAACTGAGAGCCTGTCACATATTTCCACGTGAAAAATACAACAAATTAATACCTTGACTACAATAGGTTTAAATGAAGTTCAGTATTCAAATCAAGTTGAAGTTCAAAAGATGTTACAAATTTTATAAATACAAAACATTAACTATGTTCATTAAATACTATTAATTTTAAAACATAGTTATAAACTTTTTCACATGACCCATCAATGGGTAATTTCACAGGAGGAAAAACTTGAGCCCTACCAATGAGTGGTATTGCAGTCAACACGTTAAATTAAATTGAAGACAGTAAACAGTGATTCAGCATGGTATATACTTACCAAAGCAAAGGCATCATCATTGATATTCATCAATTCCCTATTTGCCATTAATTATGTGCTCTTACAAAGGATATTGACCCCAGAAGAAAACTCTCTTGTAAAGGTACAATGTGATTTACACCCAAAAAGAAATAAACTCATTAAATATCCTGGGGGACAATCTTCTTTAGTGCATCCAGACACATAAAAGAAATGTGTATTGATGTCAAAAGTTACTATGAGGCAAACAAATAATTCAAGTGATATATTTCAGGACAGGAACAATGCTGAAACAATTCCTACTGTAAAAAAAATTTGCAAAAAGAGCAACATATGGATGTATGACTTACATAAATATGAATAACATAGACACACATCTATAAAAAAAACAGCTAGGAGCCAATTCTCCAGAATAACTAATGGCATGCAAACTATCTAGAGTCTTCACGTTCTGGAAACTAAGCACAGACAATCCTTAAAATATGCAATATCTCATGTGAATTTTTACCTCATAAAGGGTACAAATACTAAAAAATTGCAATCATGACTCTGATTAATTAAAACAATTAAGTAGGACTACTTTTTATTGCTACATAATCTGATATTAGCTCAAGTGATGGCATATATCTTGAGGATTGACAACAATAGCAATGAAGCAGCCAAAAAGAATTTGCTACTTCTAGGATTTCTGTCATCAACATAACTTCATGAATGGCCAGAACAGCAAGCAAATCAGCCAAAGAGGATCTCACCCATAACCATCTGGCGGAAATCTTCGTAAGTGGCTGCGGTGTGCACGGCCTTTAGCTTGGCACAGTTTTCAGCCTGGTACTGTCTGTCTGCCTCAATACCAGCACGAAGTCTCATCTCCAAACCGTTGCTCCCACCAAGACCACCTCCTATGGGGCCAAGACCTCCACCTAGAGGGCCCAATCCTCCTCCAAGAGGCCCCAACCCACCCCCAAAGTTGGAGACGCTTGCTGCACCCCCCACGCTGACGTTGCTGCTGCTGTTACTCCGGCTTGTATCACCACTGCTAATGCTGCTCGTACCCCACCCTCCACAAGCCATCTGATTTTAAAGAACAGAATGTCAATTTCCATAGGTACTATACATAACTGATAAGACTCCTAACACAACTGCAACTGGTTAAACTGAAGTTCAATGTTAAACTCAAATTTGAAGTCAATTGAAGTAGGCAATTTTAAAAATGACAGACATTAACTAGATTATGTTTTCATTTAGCTTGAATTAAGTGTATATGATAATCAAGTTTGCAACAACTCGTTGTTCAGCCGCATTATGAAAATTTCTTATGTGGCCTGCTGTGGTGCACAAGGCAGTTAAAGTGTAAATGTAAATCTATACCTAAAATTACACAATGCTTTTTGTTTTCTAAGTTCAACTGAATGTTTGATAATCTTTTTAATAAAATATAAAACCATTGCATATTCCAGAGCCAACAGCAATGTAGCACTACAAATTGGTATGAACAAGGATAACAAATCCTTGCAAATGTGTTTTTTGAGCACTAAAGAGAGAAGCAGTTGTGTGTGAAATATGACAAATATGTGTTTGGCATAAGTTGCCTCATAGAGTTAAATGAAAAATGCAATCTGACTGTTGTCAATCCAATTGAAATACTAATAGTATGTGCATAGAATGCAAAAGTGCTTCTGGTATCCACAACCCATGAAGGCTAACTCATGACTAGAAGGCTTTCATAGAAAAGATTTATGACTGAATGCTGCATGTAATGACTCAGAACAACTTGTAAGCAATTCACTTTGATGCATTTGGCATGAAAGCAAAAACTTCAAAAATCAGGAACTATCTGGTTGCATGTGCATGCAGCAGAGGAACTTGCAGACTGTAACTAATGCTGATTGCTATTAGCTTTGTTTTTTACATTAATCACATTTAGAATTAACTTTAACCCTTTACTGTGCTTGCTGTATTATAAATGTAGTAGTTGGTTATATCATACAGTGCTTCATTTGTTATAGCTCTTTTCATCATTTCATTCATTATATGGAAATATATTAGGCAATCAAGGACAAATATTAATCAGCAATCATCATTCAAAAAATCAAGTCACCCATATTGGCTACCTTTCAAAATAATTTTTCAATTTTAGGGCTGACATATATGCCATTATTTGATAAAATACCAATAACTGTGAAAAATGAAGCCTCAACAAAACATTTTCCATCAATTTACAAGGAACAATAGATTATAAAAATAATTACCTAGTGGGAGCCTGATGGATAGAGAGCTGGATGTCACACCCGACACACAGTTCCAGTTAGTCCTAAAATCAAAGAATTCTGAAAGATGCAAACATGGATTAAATCAAAGTTTACTGTATCTTAATATAAACATCCAATTTTAATGTTATAAGTACAAAACTTTTTCACTTAATAGGTTGTGATAACTTTCATCAGCTGATGAAATACAAGTAACACATTTGGATACATCTATTCAACCCACAGTACCCCGATTAAATTTTTTTTTTTAAATTAAAACAATTCATAACGCTTTCACTCTCAACAGACGTAATTTTTCAGTTGTGGACATTGTTACCCAATTAAAAATAATAAGTTATCTTGGCAATTCATGAATGGATTTACTAAACTTAATTATAACTCATGTACTTCCACTTATAGAATGAAGAAGTAGCAAATTAAATTATTAAATACTGAGAAGCCAATCCCATTGAAGTGAATTCACGTAGAACTCCATGTTTTTTTATCCTTTAACAGAAACAATAACAAACATACGGCTCCATTTCATTAAGATCCCACGCAAAAGCGCTACCGCGTACTGCTGTAGAGTGTAGATGCGGGATAATTCTAGAGGACAACTCTTTTTAAACCTATATTTCTAATCGAGATGGAAAACAAAAGCAATGAAAACTTCCAATATATTGTTTCAAATCAAAAACCTATTAATTTTGAATATTTTTTCTTGCCCAATACCGAATATCACACTAGAGACGATTCACATTATGAAGTCTGACATCGGATAAATTTTGGCAAAAAAGGCTAGCTCAATAATTATTTCTGAAAACTTTTGAAATAAAAAGATATCAAGTTTTAGCTGCACCAACATAAAAAATACCAATGAATTTGTTTTGCATTTATATTTGGGTGTTCAAATATTGATAATCAGAACAAATTCATAAATTAATCATGACAATTACTTTTCGCTTATTTTCAAAATCTCACACGTGCCACGGTATACCGTGGTGCATACGAATATAATTAACGAAGCACACAGTAAATTTGACACACGGTTGCAGACCTACACAATGTTCATACGCTAAAAGTACTTGTTGAGTGTCAGTTTTAAAAAAAGTTTTAAAGGGATCATTTTTATAGCCTTAGTGCGACAAATAGTTATTATTCAACAAAAATTTTTAATTTGTTATATAATTACTTTATACGAACGCAAAACTTAGGTGATATATATGTATGTACTTGTAATAATGGTAACCTATTGTCAATGACATTATTTTGAGTTTTACTCTGATTTCTTGTTTTTTAATTCATCTGTAACACTTCAATATTGATCTTCATAAATGTTTACCATTAATTCTTATAATTCATAGCCAGTTAGTTGTATTGAGTCTTGTAAAACCAGGAATATAATAATAATAATAATAATAATAATATTGAGTCTTGTAGTTCAGTGTAAATGTTGACTACCATACATTTTGAGCCATTCGGTGTATCGCTGTGATCGGAGGTGGTTGTGAGTAATCTTGCTGATAATAACTCATCGTCGTGGTTACGCCTTGTTCTAAAGTGCATTGAAACTACGAAATCACAAATTTAATTT